>PVJI01033228.1:0-11450 GCA_004026765.1 Micronycteris hirsuta
GTATTTGGTTTCTTGTTTGTTTATTACCTGTATCTAATAACAGACTGAACACTTCATATGAACACAGACTCCACTGTATTACCAGTGATTAGCAAAGCCCTCAATAAACACTGGTTAAAGGAGTGTATAGGTCTGGTATTCAGGATAAAGGTATGGGCGAGAGCAGCAATTTTCAACCAGTTTGCCATCCCTTAGAACGTCACATTTAAAAAATTACAACAGCCAACAACATAGCCATCCTGTGTGAAGAAATCAAAATTATACCTACTTTTTTGTCTGGATTGGCAAAAATATATATTTTTGCAGTGCTGCAGAATTTTAGTAATTAGTTTACGTGTACTTTAAGATTTTTTTAAAAAGTTGAAACTCACTGGGCTACAGATATTGGGGTAGAGGTAATAACTTTCCCATGAAAACTGGTAAGATCATCTGTAGGAAGCATGTGGAGTTAGAAGAGAAGACAATCTAGATTCAAGACCTGAAGAAGCTCAACATTTAGAGTTTGAGTAGAATAAGCAAAGATGACTAGAGCAGAGAAGTCAGAAAAACCAAAGGGAAGCCAAAGAAAGAGTGTTTCAAGAATGGAGTATTCAACTGCAGAATACTGCCAAGAGGTCTAGTAAAAAGTAAACAGAAGAGGATCCATTGGATTTCATCTCATGGAGATTACTGGTGACTTGAGTGAAAGCCATTTCAGGACAGTGTAGGATCTGATGACTAATGGCAGATTCCGAGGTGAGGAAGTATAGCCACTATCTAATAGTTAAAATTCTGAAGGGCAGCAGTGAGATAGGTGATAGATGGAGACCTTCAGCAACTAAGGAAAGTGACCCTGAATACCCAGGAAGTAAAGAGAATAGTACTCATGAATAGGAAAAATTCAAACAAGCAAGGAAAGCAATCCTCACAATCCTTTAGTGCACCAGCACAATGGGGTAATCCTGAAAAGTACTTATACAATCGGGCACACTGTGAGCATTCAATTATGTTAGTTGTTGGATTAATAAATTGTCTCTTCAAAAGACTGTAAGTGCCCCAAGGAGGACAGAGACCGTGGGTCTGTTTTATTCATGCTTGCATTCTCAGGACCTAGCACAGTGCCTGGCACACAGTAGGTGCTCGATAAATACTTCTGAGTGAATTCAGAATTCTGAAAACAATCTTAACTACTGCAATAGCCACTTTGTAGCCTCTAATTCATTTTTTATTTGTAAGACGACTGTGACTTAAGCACGCTCTGAGTCTTGCGGGAAGTAACGCTAAATAATAACGAACTTAGATAAATGGCTTCTTACTGAAGAACTGTGACAAGTATTTCACAGTGATAGCAAGGTCAACCAGTGGGCCCGCCACCCTAAGCGGTAAGATGCCAGAGCCAGCGCTCCTCCAGACCGGAGCCGCAGCAGCCGCCTCCCCAGAAGGGGGCGCTGCAGCTTCTCCACACCCGGCCTGAGACCCCGCCCGTCGGTCACCTGCACCGGCTGCACTCGGGCCTCCGATCAGACGGCTCCACTGGCAGCTTCCATAGTCCGTCCACACTGGCGCTGCCCGCCTCCTCGCCTAGAGCAGCCACCGCCGGAGCTGCTCCGCTCTCCCGCCGCTCCTCCTCTTTAGGCGTCTGAGACCTCGAGGCCGGCGGCCGCTCGACCGAGTCCCTGGGTATTCGCGCCTCTTTCTGCGGCTCCATGGCAGAAGCTCAGAACGGGCTGTCACACTGACGCCCCACGGCCGCCGGAGGGCGCCACATGCTGGCGAAATAGTTCCGCTCCGCACGGCGCCACGCACACACGCCACGTACAGGGGCGGGTCTTCGAAGCTTATGCTCTAGGTCCCGCCCCGCAGCGAAGAAGGAGCTACCCCATTGGTAAATAGCAAGTGAGAGTTTTTACCCAGAACCGGATTGGGACGTGTGGGTTGCTTTAGGGTGCCGCAGAAGTTAGGTTAGCGTAGCTGTGACAAGTAAAGGGTTACCCTTTGAAAACGCCGCAGGTAGCAATGAACCTTCCTTAATGTCTTTAAAAGTGAAAATAATATGGAATTCCACACTTCTCGCCTTAGCATGGCACTTTGAGAATTAGCTGGGTGAGTGGGCGCAGCAGTTGCGGTAACTGATGTACAAAAGGTGATCGCTAACGGCCAACAAGGGAGAATTTGCACCTCCTGAAAACTGGATTCACGCTTGTCTCTTAAATGCGAATTCCTTGCTCTAGAAGGACAGACCTGTGTCCCTATCTTGTACTTTTGGTATTTCTCCCAGCATTAAGCATACTGTTATAGACACCAAATATTGATTAAATGAGATTTTAAATTTTCCGAGGCCCATAAGAACAGAAGGCAATAGAAGGGCTGAAAATTTATGGATGAGGGAAAAAAAAGCCATAGAAAGAGAACTATCTTGCCCGAGTTTTTACAGCTCCTGCATAATAGTAACATAGACCACAGGTTTGTTTGGTTGGTTGGTTGGTTGGTTTTTGAAAGCCAAAATGAAGTTCACCTTAGAATGAAAGCAGAAATTCTACTTTCCCAAAATTGCTTCATTTGTTAATACTCTGTTATTGATACCAATAAAGTAGATTTACCATTAACAGTAAGGAAGCAGTATTGTACTTCTAAAAATAAAGTTTCTTTTCACTATTAGGTTATCACTTATCTTGAAATCAAGCTTGTGGATAGAATACAGAGCTACTGTTTTCGACTATCTTGCATTCTTTTCCCCTGCAAACAGCACCCATCATTTCTTTTCGACTTCTGTAAGGGAGGGATAGGAAAAGGCTGAAACATCCACAGATGATGGATGTAGGGTGGGAGAAAGAACTGGCACTTATGGCAGTTGGAATTGGGAGAGAATCAAAACCCAGAGACTATAGAAAGGGAGATGAGCCCTGTCTGGTGTAGCTCAATGGATTGAGCGCCGACAGGGAACCAAAGGGTCCTGATTCAATTCCCAGTCAGGGCACATGCCTGGGTTGCAGGCCAGGTCCCCAATGAGGGCCGTGTGAGAGACAACCATACATTGCTGTTTCTCTTTCTCCCTCCCTTCCCCTCTCTCTAAAAATAAATAAATAAAAATCTTAAAAAAAAAAAGGGAGATGAATCATATAATAAATACTGACTGCAGATGTAGGTTGAAGAACCAACTCTTTAACTACCAGAATTTAATTCTCATGTGACAACTTTTAAACTCGTTTCTATTTTCAAGATGTAAATGTTCTAAGGCATTTATGGTCCCTCTGGACTCCCAACTAAGCCCTTATATTTGACTTTAAAACCCCATGTCAGATCACTGGCTCTACCCTTGAAAGGATTCAAAATCCAACCATTTATCACTCTACTACTTCTGCCCCGGTTCATAGGCACATAACTGGTTGCCTTGTTTCTGGAAAACCCATTTTCCCAAAGTTTGACCAGAATCAAAGAAAACCATGCAGAAGGGATACAGGTAAGGTGGAGAGGGGGAAAAAGAAGATTTTTTCCTGTGGAAAACAAGTAATTCCCTCAATATTTAGGTTTATGACCCCTAACCTTGAAAGCCTGAGGAAATGTATTCCCCACCCAGCCAGCTGCTACTTTATGTGAGGTTACCAGCCTGACACAGACCATCAGTGACCTAAACTCTGGGAAATGACAAGATAACCAAGAAGAGGACCAAAAGATTCTTGAAGAGATACAACCAACTTATCAGTGCAGAAATGTTGCAAAACAATCTATTGAGATGTTGATCTATGTTTTATCTCCCAACTCCTAGTAGATAGCCAAATCATTATGATTCTTTGACTCAAGAGAGTTTTGAGTGGTAAAAACTGATTAGAATATTAAGCCCATGTGTATTTTGGGGGCAGGGGTTATGGGAGGAAGATGGGTAAGTGCCATTGGGGTAAATGCAAAAATTGCTACAGGGAAGACTTCTCCTAAATGTGAAGGAGACAAAGGAAAACCAAACCCCCACCCCTGTGGTGCCCTAGACCCCAGGTTTCCCAGCATTGTGAAGACGCTGCTGCTTCCACTAGAATACATGGGACCAGGATGGCAGAGACAATGGCATCTCATTAGTAGCAAATGATAACAGAAAGTCAGAACAGCTTCCCTGATGTTTTGGCTGTGAAAAATAATGTAAACAGTCACTTTTAAGTGGAATTGGAGCTGCCATCCCAAAGGAACTGCCTTGCACACCTTACTCCTCAAACTTTTGGAATGTTAAAACTGCTACTGCTGGTATTTAGCTTGAAAAGGGGAGTAAAGGGAACTAGACATTGAGTTTAATGATTCAGAAGCATAAACCTGTTTTCTTGCTAGCCAAGAAGCTACAGCTTCTTACCCCAGCGGATTACAGCATTGCTCTGCTAACAGGATTAATACTCCTCCCTCCACCACTTCAGTACTAGATTATTGGAAGCTGGGCGTGGAGGCACTGGACCAAAGAGGCCTGTCAGTCTAACTAGGGGGTGGACCTATCCAAAACCCAACTTGGTAAGTTGATTGCTCATTTTTAGAAAGCATCTGGTTCATCTGAAACCCAAGCTCCTGATTATAACTTCATGGGAACAAATAAGCTCTCTCTCTTGCTTTTGGTCCACACACAGTGCATGCATCTTACCCTCCATGGCCTCCAACACAGCAATGGACTAGTGCTGGAAACACACACTAAACTAGCTGGATGCTGAACTGTACTATATTTTAATACGGAACATGAACTCTGGGCAGTGGTTTCACTCTGCCCCTACTAAATACAAAATCACACTTTTTCTATGGCAAGACAGATTGAGATGAGACATAGGGAAGTCAGGAGGGGAACTCCCTTAATTGTACAAAATCAATAAAACATACCACAGAGCCACATTCTCCTATGTTGGTCTCAGGAAATTCTTTTCCTTTAGAAGGAAAGAGCCCCACTGCAAGAGCCCCACTTCCACTGATAAAAAAAAAAATACAGAGCCAAATAACCCCTGGAGTAGGCCTAAACTACCACTGTATCCCAAATAACTGTCTGTAAAAATAACAAGAAAGCATACATTATGGCTGCAGGACTGAAAATTAAAGACCTTTAGCTCTGGTCAATGTAGCTCAGTTGGTTAGAGTGTTTTCCCATAACCAAAAGTTTGCGGGGATGATTACTGCTCAGGGCACATACCTAGGTTGCAGTTTCAATCCCTGGTCTAGGCACATAAAATACCTGGTCTGGGTGGGCATATGGGAGGCAACCAATTGATGTCTCTCTCTCTCTCACATTGATGTTTCTCTCTCTCCCTTCCCCTCTCTTCAAAAGCAATGAAAAAAAAATGTCTTTTGGTGAGGAAGGGAGAGAGGGAGGGAGGGATAAAGGAAGGAAGGAAAGGAGAGAGGGAGGGAGGGAGGAAAAATTGCACCTTTAGAATTAGCATCACTATGTTAGTTTATCTGCACCTATAGAAATTCCTTCTATTCATGTAATTGATCCCCTTCCCTTTCTCATAAGTACCCTTCTAATAGGTAAACTATTTTAGTTTCTGCCTAAATCAGTGCTTCCTCAATAGCTATTATTTTGGATCTCAAATAAATGTTTGTTGCCTTTCATTTTGGCCTTTTATTTTTAGTATGTTAATATGGCACATGGTAAGATACTTGGGGATTTGCATGTCACTGGTAGAGGAAAGGGCCTTAATAATGTCCAAGACTGAATACCCTGCCAGCCCAACAGATGAGAATTCAGCATTGGATAAACTTTTATTTAAATGAAATAGACATAACATGTCCTGCTATATTAGTTTTTATTGCTCCTCTAAAAAATTTAGTGTCTCAAAACAATGCACAGTTATTATCTTACAGTTCTGTATATCAGTAATCTGACACGTATGTCATAGGACTAAAATCTAGGTGGAAGCAGGCTTCATTCCTTTGGAGGCTCTAAAGGAAAATCAATTTCCTTGCTCATCATTCAGGTTGTTGGCAGAATTCAGTTCCTTGTGGTTGTTATTTACTTGCTGGCTATCAGCAGAGAGCTGTTCCCAGCTTCTAGAGGGTACCCATGTTCCTTGACTTTCAGGGAAGGCAAACTGTTATATTTATTAAACCTCTTAGGGTTCCTTTAGGCTGGGCCTGAAAATTAAATTGACACAATACAAATCAACATAAGAAAAGCATACCCATTCATTTAACAAGCTTTTCATGACATGGGAACCTTCATAAGATGTTGGGGACCAATCTGCCTGGCAAATGGCAATTGTAGCTCAGCCTTATGGGAAAGCCCATATGTGCATGGTGGCATGCAGGATGCCAAACCCACAGATCAGTTTGCTCATGGGAAATCAGGCCTGCATTATACCTAGGCTGCTTTGTGACTTGCTCTTGGCTAAAACTCTCTCACCTTGGATTGAGGCAGCAAATGCTTACCGCATAATTTTAAAACATTGTTTGTGGGTAGTTTTTATCACACACCAACAGGTGGTGCGGGCCATTTTTGTGCAAATGGCAACGTTCAGTAAAATTATGATAACTTTAGTTTTACATATTTTTTCAATGAAACTTTTCGTGATTTACTATAAAATGTATACTGAATTATTTTTCTTAAATTTTAAACAGACAAATACTGGAAAACTCACTGGAAATTGAAATAAAAGTAATAAAATATGTAAAAATTCCGATTGAAAAGATTTTGAAAAAAGTACAATATGTAAAAAAAGAAAGAATGAAGTTTTAGTAGTGTTTTTTTGTGTGATAATCATTAAAACATTTTCCCCTGTGAAGGGGAATCTCACAATGTTTACACATGTAACTTGTTTTGCTTCGTTTTTTGTGTGCTGCGCAAACCCGACATTGCTTTTGAGCAATTTTTTTTTTTTGCCGGTACTGATAATTTTCGTAGTCACAAGTTTATGCATATCCATCGATAATCTTGTGGGAGAGTCTCTTCTTGAAGTTTTTTTTGTAGTCGATGTGGATGGTCCAGGGTCTGATGGGTCCAGATGGTCAGTGGTTTGATCCAATATTTCAGTAGAATCAGAAAGCCAATACAGTGCTGTTTCGTAAAGAAATTTTTTGTATTTCATTTTCCGTGCATGTACTGAATTATATACTATGTATGAGTTGAAAAGGGCACAATTTATCAAGTACATTACCACACATTTTGTCCATTTAGATGTCTTTCTCAAAATGCTATAATAAGACAAATATTGATCTGCGCGATCAACACCTTTCATATACTTACTGTAATCAATAAGAGCATTTGGTTTTATAATGTTTTGTCGTGTTGTTCAATCAATATTATGGCTCTTCTGCATTTCTGCAGAATGGATAGTAGAGATAAGAGATACTCTTCTCTGTGATTGCCAGACTTGTAGTAATATGTCCTTTTTTCTGCAAAAGATTGTTTCTCCTTTATTCAAACGTGTATTTTGAAGATACGGTGGTAAGCCTCTATTTTTTCTTATTGTTCCTCAAATTTGGATTTTGTTCTCGAGAAGCTGTGTAGCATTAGTCACACTATTGTAATAATTGTCCATATAGACGTGATGCCAAATGCCTGTAAATGGTGAAACTACAGTTTGAATCATTTCTATCAACCTTAGTCCTTGAGCAGCATACGTTTCAAAGTTACAAATGTAACCAGTATCACTCTCAGATAATATTCTCACAAGTATTCCGTATTTTGTAAGTTTTCTTGCATTATATACTCGGAAAAATAATCTTCCTCTCCATGGTATCATACCCTCATCCAATGATAAGTTCCTTTTTGGCTTGTACACATTTATAAATTTATCAGAAAAATAATTGATTATAGGCATGACTTTCACTAATCTTCCTGATTATTCTGTAATGTCTTATTATTGAAGTGCCAAGCTGCCCAAATTTGTCGAAATCTATCCCTTGACGTGATTTTGGAAAAAAATGGCGTTTCCAAGCACGGGTCTGTTGACCAATAATCATCTTGTTTATCTTTGCGAATTTGTCCCATCAGAATTATTAGACCCAAAATTTCTTCATTTCTGCCATTGTAATATCTCGCCATTTGATAGTTTTTTGGGATGTTTGGAATCGTTCAATATTTTTATAGCGATATCTGTTTGATTCGTCAACTAAATATTCAAAGAAATCATCTTTTATAAATGATTCAACCGCATCAATCAGAGATTCTGGAGCAGCATTTGAAGTAACTCCAGGACGACCCATAAAATCTTCAAGAACTGGAGGTTCATCAGTCGAGGACCATTCATCTTCACTTTCATCAGAACTTGAAGATATAGTTCTGCAAGTAAAATTTGTAGGTAGTCACAAGTTTTGGCTCATGTCAAATTGGCTCATGTCTCTCGAAATAATGTCACTTTGATCAAATTACAAAGATTTTGTGAAGTGCGCACCCTTTCCGATTGTTAGAATTGCACTGAATGCGTGGCAAGGCAGAGACTTGTATGAAGGGATGACTCTACGCAGTTGAATAGATTACCATTATACCTGGAAGTACATACATAATTCACCATTGTATGTGTTAGAGACCCAAATTTTGTCCTTTGGAATTCGTATATCTGCATGTTAGCATCCCTTTAGAGCAATAAAAGAAGTATAAAAATAAACGTATTTATATGTTACCCGCATGCTACCGCTAGTCTATAAAAAACGTATTAATATGTGTCCCGCGCTCTACTACCAGTCAACATAAAACGTATACATACGTTTCCCGCATACAATGTGTTTAAAGTAATTTCCTGAAGCCTGTGCTAATTCTCCCAAGTATGGAGAGTAACCAGACCAATTACTCTTATCATTCCCTTGCATTTGCAACGTTCTTTCCTTGTTAATCTATAAGAAGTAATCTGTAACATCCTTTCCATTGATACGTGTAAAAAGTAATTACCTAAAGCAAACCTAAGTATAATGAATGAAAACCTTCTTTGATGTATGCTATGAGAAAACCAATAAAAGCCTGTCAAGGCAAGGGTCAAGGCGCTCTCCTCTTGAGAGAGTTGCCAAGGCACTTAGAGGCGCTCTCCCCTTGAGAGTGGCCATGCAGTCCCCTTTTTTCTCCACAGGATTTACGTAGTCCCTGTGCATTTATTTACAAATCGGTCACAGTATATGGATTCTGCAGGACAGGACCCACCACAATAAGGCATTAAGGCCCAAAGAAATTATGAAACCAATTTGCTTTTATGTCAGGTAGAACAAAAGAGGCAATTGTGTAAAAGTGAATCAGCTATGTGGGCAGGCTAAAGGAAGATAAGAATAATTTTAACAAGGTCTGTTTGTATAGAATTCTCTTGATATCAGCTTCCTAACCTTAATAATTAGAAGGGTTTTTTGGTATAGGAAGGACATCTTTCATGTAGGTATTTCATCTCCTGCTTTTAAGATAAATAAGGAAGGTTAAAGTGTTTTTCTTGTATTTGCTATTTTTCAAGAGGCTTTAACACAAAATAGTTAATATGCCAGAGCAGCATATATTTGGGGTAGCATATTCTGAACTCCTTCTGGCACACGGTCCCCATGCTACATCTTCAAAGCTGGTAATGGCAGGTTGAGTCCCTCTCATGATCTGAATCTCTCCTGTCTTTTCCACAGTCACATGTCTCTGACTTCCTTTTCTGCTTCCATTTCTACCCAAATAATCCGTGATAATTTTCTCATTTTGTTAACTGACTAGCAACCAAATTCTATCTGCAACCTTAATTCATTTTTTACTGTGTCAAGTAACACAGTCATAGGCATAATACCAGGGCATGCAGATCATGAGGACCAAAATCTTCCCTTACACATTTGCACATCTAAATTTAAGGTAGCACATTCATACAAACTTCATATGAAAAACTGTAAATATATAAGCCAAAAATATTAATATTTATATCAAGGTGCTGGGATTGGAGTTTTCTTAGGGAGTGTGTTTTTCCTGTATCTTACAAATGTTCTGCACAATGGCTACGTGAACCACATTTTTAGAAAAAGGAATATAGAACATTGACAACTAGACATCAAAGCTTAAAGTGGTCAAAATGTCAAGTAACATTAGGGGGAAATGGTTTCTAAAAACTCCATTTCTTGAGTTTCTGGGGCTACCTTTCCTTAAGAATATATTTCTGATCTTTTTTATGTGAATTAGTAGTGATTGCAGTGATCCTCATATTTATTGCATGTTCCCTAAGTACATGAGTAATGATTATTGACATAAGTTGTTCTTAAGTGACCTGGTTGATGATAAAGAGGTGATGGCCTCTCTGTCAGCCCCTAAGCCCCTGGACTATTTGTTGCTCCCTCTAACTCCACTGAAGGGGTTGAGATTTCTCTTTCTCGGGGAAGGGCCTTCCTTCACAATCCACGCCTTTCACTCAGCTTGTCTCCCAGGTTGCCTTCACCATTTCTTCATTAGTTACATACCATTGGTATAATGCTTTTTTTTCTTTCTTTCTTTATCTTTCCTAGCACCAACTCTATATAAAAAATGTCCTTGTTTTCTCTGCCTGGGTTTACTCAGGGATCTACTCTAATTTTTATATTTAAAAATATAAAAATTCTGGCTGCGTAGTTTCCCTTTAATATTTTCTTAAAATTCTAGATTTAATTGACTTGGAAATTCATTATCCCTTATCTACACATATAATTTTGAACCTATGCTTACAGAATTATTTTTTAAATATTTTATTTATTAATTATTTTAGACAGAGGGGAATGGAGGAACGAAGAAGAGAGAAACATGTGTGATTGTCTCTTGCACACCCCCTACTAGGGACCTGACCTGGCTTGCAACCCAGGCATGTGCCCTGACTGGGACTCAATCCAGCAACCTTTTGGTTCACAGGCCTGCACTCAGTCCAATGAGCCACACCAGCCAGGGCTACAGAATTATTCTTAAACCATCCTTTGCTTAAATGTGTTTTATGAATTATTTGTTATAATAAAAGCCTGTCAAGGCAGGAGTCGATGCGCTCTCTCCTCTGGAAAGAATGGCTGAGACATCCTGGCCCACTCCCTGGGAGCCCACTCGCGGGCCCCCACTCCCTCCACTCTCCCTCTGCTCCCTCGCAAACCAATAGTCAACACTTCAATTGCCAATCAGGAAACATGCCTGGGTGTGGGACAGGTCCCTAGTTGGGGGCGTTTGAGAGGCAACAGATTGGTGTTTCTTTCACACATCCATTTTTTTTAAAATTATTTTATTGTTGTTCACTTACAGTTGTCTGCATTTACCCCCTCCACCAACCCCAGGCAAACCCACCTCCCTCCCTTGCTTCCCCCCTCCCCCTTGGTTTTGTTCATGTGTCCTTTATAGCAGTTCCTGAATACCCTTGTTCCCATTATCCCCTTCCCCCTCCCCTCTGGTTACTGCCAGATTGTTCTAAATTTCAATGTCTCTGGTTATAATTTGTTTCTCTGGTTGTATTTTGCTTGCTTACCTCACAAGCGTCTTGGCTGTGACTGATCTGAATTCCCTGGTAGCTGATCTGGCCTTGGTGCCTTCTCTCATGAGTCCTTATATAAAACCCCTTAAC
>PVJI01033229.1:0-11461 GCA_004026765.1 Micronycteris hirsuta
GATCAACAATGGCAGCATCACCTCATTTTAAGAATTTGGGGCCATCTTCCAACTTCTTCCTAGAAAGGCGACCAATCCTCTTCAGCTCAGCAAACTTACAAGCAACATTAGCTGTGTGACAATCCAGCACAGGTGCATGGCTCAGGACAATCACCTGCTTCCACTGGTGGGTTATTTCTGCTATCACCAGCCACGTTACCACCACAAGCAACTTTGACAGACACATTCTTGACACTGAGGCCCACAATGATCCCAGGAAAAGCTTCACTCAAAGCTTCATGGTGCACTTCAACAGACTTTATTTCAGTTGGAATAGTAACTGAAACAAAGGTGACCACCATGCTCTTGACTCACATAGGACAGTACCAATGCCACCAATTTTGTAGACATCCTGGAGATGAAGGAGTTGATAACACGATACAATACAGAGCCTCAAGCAGCATGGTTCCACTGGCATTGCCATCTTTACAGGTGACTTTCCAGCCCTTGAATCAACCATGTTATTATTAACCATTGGCTCCACTACATTGTCACCATTCCAACGAGAAACTGGTACAAAAATGCTACCGTGTCGAAGTTGTAGCCCATTTTCTTAACGTAGCTGCTAATTCCTAACTATTTCCTTGTATCTCTTATGGTTACACAATGGCTTAGTGGAATCCATTTTGTTAACAGTTTGTGCATTTTAAGGTGATTTTCTTTCTCTCTCCAAACTTTCAGAATGTTCTCTTTGTTTCAAATGTTTTCAAATCTCGTATTAATGTGCTTAGTTGAGGTTTTAAAATTTTTTGTTTTATGTTATGTTTTCTTTATTGATCCTGTTTGGCACATCAGCCAGAGGTTAATTCTAGGAAATTCTGTTATTTTTTAAAAGTGTTCCCTCTGTATATATTCTCTCCTTTCAAGATTCTTATTAAATAATATTTATACTACTACTTCTATTCTCACAAACTCTACACATATGTATTCCATCTGTTTGTTTTTTACATATCCTCATCCTCTCCATCATTTTATTCCCTGTTGATGCATTCTGGGGATGCTCTTCAAGTTGACTTTCCAGCTTACCCACTCATATTTCAGTGTGCTGTATTCTTTTATTCAACCCATCCAGTGAGTTCTCAATTTCAACAATGATAATGTTTCATCCCAATTACCTCTAACAGACTCCTCTTCAAAACTGCTTGTTACATCAAGCTTCTAATATCCTCTTCTTATCTCTCTGAGAATATGCTATTTTGAATGTCTGTTCTGTGCATTCCATTAGTTTCTCTATGTAAGTCATATAAGTTCATTTGTATTGTGGCTTCTCCCCTACCCCCTCATCATAATTTGGTTTTACTGTTAGGTAGTACTATTGCACTGGGAAAGGAGAGAGAAAGCTTAAAAATCTAGGGCTTACTTTGTAACTCCCCAAGAAGATTCTGGATGTGCATGAGGAGGGCAGGGGTGCGCACATTTAGAGATCTATAAAATTGTAATCTGAACTCAACCATTTATATTCCTTAATCCATCACCACTCTCCAGTTCCTTCCCCACAACCAGCCTTGTCACTGAAACTCTTTCCTGTTCTTCAGCCCTACTCTTGTTGGGGTAGCTACTACGAAAAGCCAAGAGAAATAAACACTACAAGGACACAAGATTTACTCTACATAAATTCTCTAAAAAGAACACTGCATGCTCTGGCTGGTGTGGCTCGGTGACTAGAGTGCTGACCTGTGAACCAAAGGGTTGCAAGCCAGGTCCCCAGTAGGGGGCACACAAGAGACAACCACACACTGATATTTTCTTCTCTTCCTTCTTTCCCCTCTAAAAAATAAATAAATAAAATATTAAAAAAAAAGGTATACCGCGCAATTTGGTAACTTTGTAAAAAAATTGGGAAATACTTAAAGGTATAAAAAAGGAAACTGTTCAACTACAATCTCGTAAGTTTTAAGTAATCTATTGTTAAGAATGGGATATACCTTGTTTTTTTTCATTTAACGTAAATATATTTATCAATTCTACTTCATTAAAAATTGCTATTCCATTTTGTAAAGCTTTAGCCGCAATTTTATATTTCTTTAGGATAAATATGATTCAAAGAACAAAAACATTTTTAATGCCTTACTAAGCCGCAATTTTATATTTCTTTAGGATAAATATGATTCAAAGAACAAAAACATTTTTAATGACTTACTAAATAATGCAGTGCAAGGGAAAACTGTCAACCAATATCTGTTGTCCCTTCTTACAGAAAAATTAAAATTTTTTTTGTTGAGATTTCATGAGACTAAATTCTGGACAATGAGATATCTGGCATAATGCCACAGAACTTCAAAGAACTTTCTTCAGAAGGGCATATGTGCCCTCATAGAGTTGATTCTCCATTCTGTAGCCTTAAATGAGGATGCTGTTAATCTTCATGCATGAAGCCAAATTCATACACAAAAGGACTGGAAAAATAAATGAAACTCAGTTCTCAACACTGAAGGCATTATACTAGGCCTGACCACTTACTGAGGCTTTTACATCAGAGAGAAATATATTTGCACCTTATTTAAGTCACTGTAATTTTGGGACCAAACCTACTGCCAAAAATCAACTTCATAATTGCTCTCTAAAGAGTTTTTACATTAATTTATACTTCCCACTGACACAGCAAGTATCCTGTATTATTAAAATTAGAAAAACATTGCAACTCTACTCTTGGATGTGTGACTCAACTGGTTGGAGTGCCATACCATACACACAAAGGTTGCTGGTTCAAGCCCCAGTCAGGGCACATACATAAGGCAACCGATTGATGTTTCTCCCTCATATTGATGTCTTTCTCCCCCTCCCTCCCTGCCTGCCTTTCTTTCTCTGTCTAAAATCTATAAACATATCCCAGGGTGAGGATTAAAAAAAAAAAAGCAACTCTAAAATGAAAGATGATATCCCATAAATTGTACATCTGTGATTATCAATGTCAGTTGCCTAGTATCTATGCTTTCAAACCTTTCTTCATTCTCATAAGATCTGAAAAACAAAAATGAGGTCATATTGTTTGTTCTACTTGCTTTTATTCACTTAACAATAATAAATCGTAAATACTTCATCAAGGTAATGGAATGAACTCTAACTTACTTCTTTAAAAATACTGCATAATATTCTACCTTTCTTCCAATAATAGACACTAAGGTTACTCTAGTTTTGCAACCAGGGGCACTGTAAATATTTGTTTAGGCATGGGTGCTTGCGTGCACATGTATATACAATAACATCAGTACTTTCTTTAAAAAAGTGTTTGAAGTAGTACTTTTATTTTTTTTATTTGTTAAGATTTATTTGTTTTTAGACAGAGGGGAAGGGCAGGAGAAAAAGAGGGAGAGAAACATCAATGTGTGGTTGCCTTTCACATGGCCCCCACCAGAGACCTGGCCTGCAACCCAGGCATGTGCCCTGACCAGGAATTGAACCAGCGACCCTTTGATTTGCAGCCCACGCTCAATTCACTGAGCTACACCAGCCAGGGCTGAAGTAGTACTTTTAGATAAAACCCAACCAACAAACCCCCAAAATAAAAAATTATTCCAGCGTATACTAACAAGAATTCTGTGTGGAGTCCTACTGATCCCAGGGTATGATACTCTCAGTAAAGAAAAACATAAAACAGCAAAGGACTACTTGAGTCCTTTAAGGCAAAGTCACAAAAGAGAAAAGAAAGTTCTAGAAGAGTAGACTAATTTAGGTTTAAGAAACTCAAAATGAGAAAGAAGCACAAAGCTGAGTCAAGAAACCAGCTTTGTTCATACAGTTTTCTTCAATTTCAGATTCTAAGTCTCTGAAGCTTTCAAGCTAATTGGTTTACACATGTAAGAATGGATAATTGTGACTCACTGACACTTGAAGTAAGTATGCATCTCCCAGATTATTGCCATGACCATCTAAAATACACTGGATCCAAATTTTTCCAGATTATGATGACAGAGAAACCAACAGTACAAACTAGTAGAAACAATTTACCTCTTTTAATGGAGAAAATAAGTACTACTATTTATAGTAGTAGAGCTGACTTAATTATCTACAATAACAAATTAACTGCAAAACAACAAAAAAAATAATTATCTATCTATATATAGGACCAAAAACAAACAAGAAAAATGTTTTAGAGTATGCAACCAATTAACAGTACTAAAAAAGATTTTGCTTAGGCTTCTGGTATAATTTACTCAGCTTTAACAGGCATGTAAAAATTGGCATTTGAAGAAAAGGTATACTACAAGGCAGGAAATGTAAAATAAAAAATTTTAAATGGTAAACATAATAGATAATACAGAGAGGTAATCAAAAAGTAACTATATTTTTACTTCATTAATGAAATATCCTATTTACAGTGTTAACATTTTTAATTACAAAGAAGTCTTAAAATGCTTAATATACTTATGAAGTACATATTACACATCAAAAGTAATTACTATTTACCTTTGAGACAGTGGGTGTTTTATTTTCTTTTGGAGCAGTGAAGTGTTTTCTTTTCTCTTCTGACCTGTAAGTTTTTATTTCTTCTTCTCCCTTTGCAGTTCTCCATTCTTCTTGCCTACTAAAGAGGATTAAAAGCCACATGTTAATCTAGAATTTTAACAACTGATTTCTCACCTAAAGGAATATTAGTATCAGAGAGGAAATTCTGCTCCCAATTTTTTCTTTTCAGATGAAGGTATATGACAACAATTTCTGAGTTTAAATTCATAGATTATGTGCTCTGGACACTTGGCATTAAATGACTGAAACATTGGAAAGACAAACTCTAAGTGAACTTGATACTACTGGTTCTGCTATGTTTTTTGGCAAATTAAGTATTAGGTTTTGGAAACATGGTTATATTTCTAAGATAACTGCTCCTAGGGTTAGAAATTGTATTTTGGAAATATTTTGTCAGGGTAGATTTATGCTGTGATAATCCTGCATGCCATATAAAGAGCTAGAATCTTAAAAAAGGTGGGGTGGGACACAACAGAACCTTCAGGCTGAACTAATATACCTCCTAAAGCCCTGAAAGAACTATGTTCTCTTCAGTAAAAAGCAGGTCAGGCTTCATCTACTGAAAAACTTCAACTCTATCCAAGAATCAAGCTGAAATTGAGCAACAGAAAAAGCTGAGTTAACAATAACTGTGAACTGTAATTTCATGAAACCTGAACAATCGTTATACTTTTTGTCACTTCAAGATTAGTCTATAACCCTTAACACTGATTTTTCACTCGGCATATACCCTTAAAAGTCATTCAAGTGGTTCTAGCAATAGGTTGTTTCTTTTTCTGATAGTAAACTAGTACTTCATGGGGTGGATGGATACATCAGTTTATTTAACCACACACCTACTGAAGAACATCTCAGTTGTTTCTAGGTTTTGGCTATTACAAACAAAGCTGCTATACATTAGTGTACACGTTTTTGTGTGAACCTGAGCTTTAATTTCTTTGGAATAAATCCCTAAAATTATAGTCACTGGTAACTGCATATTTAGACTTTTAAGAAAGTACAAAACTATTTTTCAGAGTGGCTGTACCATTTTTACATTCCCATCAACAATACAGGAGTGAGCCAGTTTCTCCAAACATCTCCAGCATTTGTGCTGTCACTATATTTTAGCCATTCTGATAAGCATACACAAATTATTTAATTGCGGTTTCAATTTGCATTTCATTAATGGCTAATGATGTTCAATATCCTTTCATGTGCTTATTTGCCATCTGTATATTATTCTCTGATAAAATGCCTATTCATGTCTTTGTCCATTTTCTGATTGAATTGTTTTGTTTACTGTTGAGTTGAGAGTTCTTTATATATTATAGATACTAGTCCTTTGTTGGCTATGTGTTTAGATTTAATTTTAATTAACCTACTCTTCTGACTCATTTAAGAGCCTTCTAGGGACAAACTTTAAACTACCTACCCAAAGCGTATGTATCCCAGGAAGACTGTCAAAGGAAGAGTACTAAGTTTTGCAGGCAAAGTTCCAGGAATGTCAAATATCGTAAGTAATGGTCATAGTCTTGCTTGCACATAACCTCAATGGTTAAGCCCAATAAAAAAAAAAAAAGATTAAAAGGAGAAAAATGTTTGGAAAGAAGTAAATATTCCCCATTCCTCATGTTTCATTCCCTGTATGGGAACTTCTAACAACTAGCAACCCACTCTTGGCTTCCTTTCACTTTCTACTCATTTTTCTCCAAGAGAGAAGTGAACTAATTCTGGAAGAAAAAACCAGCTTATCAACGTATATATTCTGCTCTGCCTTTTAAAGAAGTAAACCAGCTGCTTCTCCATGGGGAGAAATACTGTAGCCTAGTGTTACCTGTGTTTGGGATCAACATTAGAAAGCACACTTTCATGCATGTAAAAAGCCATGTTGTTCACAGCTGAATCAATAACAAAAACTAATATTGTGATTTCCTGTCTGTCTTATTCTTTTATGTTTTCAATTACTTCAGAACTATTGTTTAAAAGATGGGTATTATTTATTGCACACCCCTCAAATCCTAACATAAGAAATAAAAAGTGAACACAAATCCTATTAAAAACATACCAAGAGTTACTTTTTATTAAGGACAACTGGGAACATTTTTCATCAAATAGTTATTTTTGAAATTTATACTTTTGGTGTATATTTAATACTACCCTAAACAAATCTGAAGTATCATCCAATCAAAGAGAGCACAATCTACATAAACATTCACAGTCAAAAGTATTTATTTTAATTATAATGCTCCTCAATTTACATGGGGTTACGTCCCAATAAACCCATCATAAACTGAAAACACTGGAAGTCGAAAATGCATTTAATACACTTAAACTACCCAATATCAATCATAGTTTGGCCTAGCCTACATTAACCATGCCAGAACAACACACCAAAAAAAAAAAAAAAAATGCTGGCAACATAGACTACAGATTGTTTACCGTCATGACTGCATGCGTGACGGAGAGCTGCAACTCACTGCTACTGTCCAGTCAGCATCATAAGATTTGTACCATATATCGCTAGCCTCAGAGAAGATCAAAATCCAAAATTTGAAGTATGGTTTCTACTAAATACAAATCATTTTCACACCATTGTAAAGTCAAAAAAGAAAATCATAAGTTGGGGAATGTCTGTATATAATTACTATTATGTTTTGAGTGTAAGAATCAGAAAATCCTAAAATTAAATTTACATTTTGATCTTGATTTTATTTGTTATTGTATGTAGTGAGTAATCACTGGGTTTAGATGGACCACATCCATGAATATTTCATTACTGAAGAATCAAAAGATACTAGATATAAAGTTCCCTAATAGCATAAACCTCAAGAATAAAATTATATCAAATCAATACTTTTAAATTTATACAGGTATATATTTAAATACAAACATAACCACTTTATTATATTAAAAATTTATACACTGTAGTATTACCAATATAATTTTTACTATATCTCTGAATGATATGGTGAGTAAAATTCATAAAAAACTTAATTATAACAAACTTATGAAGTATTTTAAGCTACAGTTAAATAAGACAAATTAAGATTTAAATATGCTACCCAATAAATTTCCTATTTGGTCAATCCAAATTTTTTATTTCCCCCTATTCCCCTTAACACATCCTCCTCTCGTATCCTTTACGTGAATCATTCTAGAAAAGAACATATATTGAAATTTAATTTCTCTCCAGTCATGAATAGTTTAAAATACTAGCTTTTCAGATAAATTTAAAATAAATTACCGAGCTGAAAAGGTACTTTGAAGACTATAATTAAAACTGAACACAAACAACTATGGAACATAAAAATTCACAACTCCACTTACCTTGCTACACCAGATGAAAGTTCAGGTACTACCACTCTCCGACTCCACGCGACAAGATCCCGCTCTGTGGCTATTTCACTTCTTGGTGCATTGCTGTGCATTTGCCGTACCCCTTCAATTTGTCCACTACGCCTTAGCCCTATATTTGGTGGTGAATGAACCTCTGAGGTAGAGCTTAGAGAACCTACATGAAAAATATAGTAAGTTCTATTTAGAGATATTCTTCTACTATCTGACAAAAGAAAAAAAATCTATACAATCCTCAACGTGAAATTTCATATTTTGGCGAATAATAAATTGTCAAATCAGGTGCTAAACCACAGGCAAAAGTTTAATAAAAACAAAACATGTTTATTCAGTTGACTAGCTATGTTAATGAATAATTATTGACTGTTAAGGCGGGAAGATATAAAACAATTACTTTAAAAAATGCTCACCATGTACTTTGGGGGAAACTATAAAAAGAAACAGACAAAACGCAAGGATGTTTATGTCCATAAATTTTCTTTAATATTTTTTCTTAAACTTTAATAATATACAACAAAGGTGATTAAATGTTTGAGAATGTTGTTTGGAATACATTTCATAAACTATTAAATAAATTTACTTTAAAATTTTTTCTTAGTTCTACTTACAGGAAATTTAGAAGAATATATATATTAAAAACTCATTATCTACAGTTTAAAACCTTATACTATGAACATTTTCTTAGGTCATTAAATATTCTTCAAAACATGATCATTTTGGATGCCTAATACTTCGTTTTACAGATGTAAATACTTTTGTTTAATCTCTTCTTTACTGTAGAAGGTTTAGACTGTTTCAGTTTTTTTAATGTTCCACCCAAAAGAATCACATCTTACCTCTACTTAAACGGTTGGCACTATTGATACTTGCTTCACCAGAACGTCTCAGGTCTTGCTCCAGTTGTAGTCTTTGAATCATGCTGTCCAGTGGGCTGATCTCTTGATTTGCTTGCTGACTTAAAACTTGATTCAGTCCTATGTAATAACACACAAAATGCTAAGGATACTTTAGTCAACTATTCAAACCATTTCACTCATTTACTTCACTTTGAGTCCAGAAGTAAATGTAAATTTTGATGCATAAAAGACTTAAAAGTTATCAACTGTAAATGATGGAAGTAAATGGAAACATGTCCCCCTCAATCTTTATTTATTAAAAACAAAAATGATGATTATACCTGAGTGTTTATCATGATTCAGGCACCCATGAAATCATTACAAAAACTCAATTAGGTACCTATAATGAACTCCAGTTGGCATGTAGAAAACCAAAATAACTACTTAAAGTCAGTAAGAGACGGATTTCATCTTAGATCATAGCTTTTTTTTTTTTAAAGGCAAATCTGATTACTCACTTTCACAAAAATCTTTACTGCTTAATTTATTCAACAAATTCTTGGATGTCTACTAGTATCTACTAACTATGTGCTAGAAACTATGCCAAAGAACTGAGGACCAAGGAGTAAGTAAGAAACACCAGGTTCTTGACCTTCAGAAAGCAATCTAATACAGAAATTGAACAATAAACCAATACATAAATGGAGATTGTAAAAAATGTTAAAGATGATGACAAGAGAGAGAAAATAAGGAAGAAAGAAACACGGAAACTACCTATGGTGGTTCACAAAGGTCAAAGGAGCCCTCTTTGAGAAGGCAGCATTTGAACTAACCAAGAAAAAGATAAAATCCTCAACAAAATATTGGCAAACTGCATCCAGCAATACATTAAAAAGATCATATACCATGATCAAGTGGGATTCATCCCAGGGATGCAAGGATGATACAATATTTACAAATCAATAAATGTAATATAGCACATAAACAAAAAGATAAAAATCACATGCTCCTATCAATAGATACAGAAGCATTTGATAAGGTACAGTACCCATTTATGATAAAGATTCTTGACAAAGTGGGAGTAGAGGAAGAAAACCTCAGCAAAATAAAGCCCATATACGAGAAACGTACATCCAACATCATACTCAACAGGCAAAAATAAAAGCTTTCCTACTAAGATCAGGAACAATACAAGGTGTACACTTACACCCCTTCTATTCAGCATAGTACTGGAAGTTCCAGCCACAGCAATCAGGCAAGAAAACGAAATAAAAGGCATCCAAATTGGAGGACTTCTGCCAAGATTGTGGCGTAGGTGGACGCACTCGCCACCCGCACATCTAGAGTGTCTAAACAATGAACGCAATAGCGAAAAATAAACAACCAGAACGGACAGAAATGAACTGAAGCAAAGTCCGACACCCAGGAGGTTGGAGAGAACGAACATCCAGGCCGGTAAGCAGGGCAGAACCAAGCAGAGGAGTGGAGTGAGAGGCAGTTTGCCCGGAGGGACTCACACCGGGAGCGCCTAAACAAAACACGACCCCGAACAACGGGTGAACCCCGCAAGCCAGCAGCGTTTCCAAAGAGGCCAGTGGGAATCAGCAGGGCCGAGACTGGCAGAAAAGGCGGTGGGGAACTAGGGAGCAGAGGGAGATAGGGAGCCAGTGGTGATCAGCAGTTGCCATTGCTCCCACCCAGGCCCCACCCCCAGAGGAAACGTCACCAAAAAGTGACCCAGGTTACCAGGCACCGGCGATCTGACAAGTGCACCAAGATAAAAAGAATGAAAATGGCCAAAATGAAAGATCAGAACAAATTAAAACTAACGGATGACGACATAGTCAACCTATCAGATGCTCAGTTTAAAACGCTGGTAATCAAAATGCTAACAAAACTGGAAGAAAGGTGGACGCAAATAAATGAACAAATGAAGAACATGATAAAGATAATGAGGGATGATCTACAGGGAACCAATAGGGAAAAAAAGGAAGCTGGGACTCAAACCAATAGTGTAGACCAGAAGGAAGAAACAAGAATTCAAAAAAATGAGGAGGGACTCAGGAACCTCAGAGACATTTGTAAACAACCCAACATCCGGATCATAGGTCTGCCAGAAGGGCAAGAGGAACACCAAGAAATAGAACGCATTTTTGAACAGACAATGAAGGAGAACTTCCCAGATCTGGCAAAGGAAATAGGCTTCCTGGAAATCCAAGAAGCTCAGAGAACCCCAAAGTGGGACCCAAAGAGGAACACACCAAGGCACATCATAATTACATTACCCAAGATTAAGAATAAGGAGAAAATCTTGCAAGCAGCAAGAGAAAAGGAAACAGTTACCTACAAAGGGGTTCCCATAAGACTGTCAGCGGATTTCTCAAAGGAGACCTTCCAAGCAAGAAGGGGCTGGAGAGAAATATTTCAAATTATGAAAAGCAAGGGCCTACAACCAAGAATAATCTACCCAGAAAAACTTCATTTAGAATGGAAGGGCAGATAAAGTGCTTCTCAGATAAGGTCAAGTTCAAGGAGTACATCATCATGCAGCCTCTACTATATGAAATGTTAAAAGGTTTTGTATAAGGACTCAGGAGCGAAGGCACCGAGGACAGATCAGCTACCGGGGAATGCAGATCAGTCATAGCCAAGATGCTTGTGAGGTAAGCAAGCAAAATACAACCAGAGAAACAAAATAGAACCAGAGACATTGAAGTTTAGAACATTCTGGCAGTAACCAGAGGGGAGAGGGGAGAGGGGAGGGGGAAGGGGAGAAGAGGGAC
>PVJI01033230.1:0-11488 GCA_004026765.1 Micronycteris hirsuta
CCCTCCATGTGATCTCCTTTTCTGTGATTCTGTTCCTGTTCTAGTTGTTTGCTTAGTTTGCTCTTGCTTTTGTTTTAGGTGTGGTTGCTAACAACTGTGAGTTTGCTGTCATTTTACCATTCATATTTTTTATCTTCTTTTTCTTTGATAAATCCCTTTAACATTTCATATAATAAGGGCTGGGTGATGATGAACTCCTGTAACTTGACCTTATCTGAGAAGCACTTTATCTTCCCTTCCATTCTAAATGATAGCTTTGCTGGATAGAGTAACCTTGGATGTAGGTCCTTGCCTTCCATGACTTCGAATACTTCTTTCCAGCCCCTTCTTGCCTGCAAGATTTCTTTTGAGAAATCAGCTCCAAGTCTTTTGGGAACTTCTTTGTAGGTAACTGTCTCCTTTTCTCTCAATACTTTTAAGATTCTCTCCTTATCTTTAATCTTAGGTGACTTAATGATGATGTGCCTTGGTGTGTTCCTCCTTGGGTCCAACTTCTTTGGGACTCTCCCTTTGAGCTTCCTGGACTTCCTGGAGGTCCATTTCCTTGGCCAAATTGGGGAAGTTCTCCTTCATTATTTTTTCAAATAAGTTTTCAAATTTCTTGCTCTTCCTCTTCTCCTTCTGGCACCCCTATGATTCAGATATTGGAACGTTTAAAGATGTCCTGGAGGTTCCTAAGCCTCTCCTCATTTTTTTGAATTCTTGTTTCTTCATTCTGTTCTGGTTGAATGTTTATTTCTTCCTTCTGCTCCAAACCATTGATCTGAGTCCCAGTTTCCTTCCCGTCACTGTCGGTTCCCTGTAGATTTTTGTTTGTTTCACATAATGCAACCTTCATTGCTGCCTGGGTCTTTTTTATGCTGTTGAAGCATCCAGAGAGTTCCTGGAGCATACTGATAACCAGTGTTTTGAACTGTACACCTGATAGGTTGGCTATGTCTTCATCACTTAGTTGTATTTTTTCTGGAGCTTTGATCTGTTTCACTTGGGCCTTTTTTTTGTCTTGGCACACCTGTTATGTAGTAAGGGGTGGAGCCTTAGGTGTTCATCAGGGTGGGGTAACCCACAGTGTTGCGTTTTGATGCTGTGTGTGGGGGAGGGTCTGAGAGGGGACGGTGCCACTTGCTTTGCTCTCTGCCAGCTTTCAGTCTCTTCCTCCGCTACCCGCAAGCAAACTGGGCCCTTCTGGTGCTGATTCCCAGGTGGGTGGCTTGTGTACATTCTAGGACCCCGTGGGTCTCTCCAACAGACTCTCCTGTGAGGCTGGGAGTTTCTCCTGCTGCTGCAACCCCCACAGGTGTTTGCAGTCAGAGGTTTGAGGCTTTATTTCCCTGCTGGGACCCTGGGTGGTGGGTCTGTCTCGCTCCCCAGTTGTTCCTCCTGGTTTATTCACACATTGATGTGGGACCCCTGGTCCTCCAGCCACCGCCTTGCCTCGAGTCCTCTCTGCTCTGCTGCCCATCTCTGCCCCTCCAACCGTCTGGGTGAGTGTTTCTTCTGTAACTCCTTGGTGGTCGGACTTCCATACAGTTCGATTTTCTGGCCATTCTGGTTGTTTTTTGTTTTTAAAATTTGTTGCTGTCCTTCTTTTGGTTGTGTGAGGAGGCACGGTGTCTACCTCTGCCTCCATCTTGGCCGGAAGTTCACAGCAGGTATTTTTAAAAGGCGGGGAGCTGGGGCAACACTTTAACTGGAGAAGGGCTGGTGGGTGCCAAGTGGCACAGAAGACAGTGGAACTCTGGGCTGCCTGAGCTGCCATCACTGTCAACCCTGGTGGGCAGTCTGCATATGGGTGCGCTCTTCTCTGTCCTCAAAATAGCCCACCAAGGGTCCCTGTTGCGCTTCTGACAAAAGTCATCTTTCCGCTCTCCCTAACCTGGCTCCCTGGAGGCAGGACTATGGAGGACCCGCTCTCAGGTTCCTCCCAGGTTATGGCTGCATCTGTCCCTGTTCATTTGTGTTAGGGGAACGTGGGTGTGGCCAAACAGGCTCTACTGGGTCCTTTAAATTCATGCCACACTAATCCGTGGAATGTGGGTTATGTATCAGGCTTCATTGAACAGGGAAGTGCTTAGCTGGCTCAGTGAGGAGTAAGAACTACCCTTTTCAAGACCAGCAAGCCCCAATTTGTAAGAATCTTGCTTTTTGATCGAAGGAGATGCAGCTGGGGTTTCTCTTCCCCAACTCTCCAAGATCTGTCCAAATTGCTGGCAGTGAGTTGCCACACTCTTCTGCTTCCCCTCATGGAAAGAAAACCTGCTTAGGGTCTTCCCTGAGTTGCTTTGTTAGAACCCAATATGATTCTTCGAGCACAAGAAACTTACATCAGAACGTATAGGGATGATACTGGTTTTCTTAAAGCAGACTTTACTAACCTGGGTGGAACAGAAGTATCCAAAACTTAATAGCAAGAAGTTTAACTATTTTAAAAAACAGAATGGCATCCGGCCAAATCCGACACATCGCCTCCCCAGCCTGGTGAAGGGAGACAGAAATTCTAGTGAGCCAAGCTTCATAACTGCAGTGTACGCAAAGAACTCCTCATATACTCAAATATTAGGCAAATAATTTAATGATATAGAACACCAGAGTTTCTCTAAACACAGTATTTCAAGTTACTATATTTTTGTCTGGAGTACAGATCTGAAATGGTACAAATTAGACGCAAATACCGAACCATGAGTCACGCAGGATGACAGATAATTCCCGACTTCCCCTTGCCTCGCTCCCACTCCTCTTCCCTGCCTCGGGCTGTCTCCGTGGAAGACTTTAGTTAACCCTTTAAAGGAGGACACGGGAGGGCTGCTGCCCACAGTACTGAGACCGGCCGACAGGCACCAGGCAGGGGGACCGCGGACCCGAAGCAGCTTGCTTCCTGCCAAAAGCCGGTCCCATTTCCCACTTTGCTTCATTTCTAGCCTGTTTGGAGGAAGAACCGCTCGGATGGCCAAAGAACAGCAGCCCATCCCCAACCTCTGACACCCGTGGGCCTCAGGGGAATGAGGGTCTTTGTCGTTGTGTTAGTACATACATATGGCGCAGCTTAATCAAAGTTACTGTTCTTGTTTCGTTGCTTATAAAGTCACACTGCACCTACAGTCATCATTACAATTCACTGACGGCTAGTACCGAATGTAAGAGGCTCCACACTGTGAGAAGCATGATGGAGGAGTTACGGACCCCAAGAGAAACTTGAGAATGGGTTGGCCCTGACGTGACTCTCTGTGGTGTGCACACACTATGTCTGGTCTGGTTCTGAGGGGAGGACTCCACCCATGGCCACTGCCCCTCTGTCACCAGACAGGAGACAAGGGCTTCTGTTGGCTTTGGCACTCGACTCCCTGGGTGGGTTTCCAATTGGTGGAGGCAATGAGTGAGTGATCCAAAGGGGCCCAACAGAATGCTCTGGAATCCTACCCGGGCCAGGACCCAGAGACAGAAGCCAAGGGCTGGTGTCGGCCACAAGGTCTTCATAGCGGCGCGGCCCCCTCCCCCCAGGCCCCTCCTCAACCTAGAGCCGCATGCAGGAGAAGCTCTTTGGAGAGAGGGAAGGCAGTTGGCACAGGTGAAGGCCCGATGCTCGAGCCACAGCCACCGGTGTGTCAGAGTAGAAGAGGGCCCCACCCTGAAAGCGAACGGCACGGTGCTCAGAGCGGCGCATCCTGGAGAAATCCAGGATGGTTCCTCTGAAACTTGAGTCAGAAACATGGGAGCCGCATCAGTGCGCGGGTATATTCACCTCCTGAAAATCTAGCTAGCTATTTTGGTTTTCCAGCACCACAGGAACCCTTTTTAAAACTTTGACCACTTGGTATAGAGCATGTGTTAAGCAGATTTTAAGACAGACCCTACATCCAGAAGGGGTAATCACAGATAAACATCTTCACGAAATGCGGCTACCTCTGGGTGTTTCTGGTGTGATCTGAGATTAAGCAGGAAACAAGACTGTGCCTCGTTCACGACACACACATCCAAATGCGTGTGCATGTTCAGTTGTGCAAAATCCCCGACAGAACGACATTTATCTTTTCAGGTCAGGGACAGAGGGACAGAGGCTCACCCTGTGGGTCCTTGCAGACAAGAGCAGCAACTTTTCTATTTCGGTACAATTACAGGCAGAAATTAAATGATGTAAAACAGAGGTCCTTCCATGAAGTTTAACATTTAGGGTAGAATGGAAGACAGTGACAGAATGCTCCGAAATCAAAACGATTGCACATTGGTCTTGCACTCCAGGCGGCCCTGAGATGAACTGCAGTCCTTGAACACCTGGCCTGGGGTCCAGGCTCGCCAGGATGCTCAGTCTGCTTCGAACTGGCTCATCATCAACTTCCTGCTGTACTCGTAGGCCAGGAACAGCGCCCCGTTGGCCGGGAACGCTCGGATCATGGTGGGCTTCAGTCCCGAGTACAAGGCCTGTATTCCTAAGGAGACAAAAGAGCAAGTGAACAGGACGAGAACCGCTTCCTTGGAGATGCCCCTCGAAGCTGCAGAGCGTGTTTTCACAGTGCCAAGTCCATACGGTGGCACTGAAGACCAACACCTGACGAAAGGGCTTATGGCCAAATCTCCCTGGACTGCCGGGATGAAACAGGCCCAGGAAACCGGACAGTGTCAGGTCTCCGAGCAAAGCTGGTTGATGCTCAGGAAACATGCACCCATCACGGCTTCTCCCGGGGAGATGAGGACCGTGAGGCACAGGGCCAGTGGGACAAGCACACTGAAGTCAGAGACTGTTTCTAGTGTTAGCATCGCCCGGGGTGGTTATGAAGCTCCAATCAGATAAGGGCGGTGGAAGCGCTGTGTAAAAACTATGAAGTATTATGTAAATTTAAAGAAGGGTTACTACAATATTGGTAATATGCAAGATGTCTGTACTCTGTTTGGGACACAAATGGAACCGTTTCTGCACACTCTCACTGTACTCTGTCTTCCAAAATCAAGACAGAAGAGTTCACAGCTCTTCACTCACTAGCAGCATAAAACTGACTTATATGAATAGCAAGTAGAAAATCTTCATCCTCCCACCTAACTCTAAAAACTGATAGAAAGTCACCTTCAGAAGTTGCTGAGTGCATTTCTAATTCCAGCGGTTTTAGGATTGAGGATGTTGTACATTCTTTTAAATCCCTCAGTGGCTCACTTAGGGTCATCCTCTGAAAAGACCCATGTGACATCAAACAAGTGCTGTGAACTTCAAAACCTCTGTCCCCTTAAACAAATTCCAGATTTTACTAAGTCCCCCTGGGCTCTTCAGAACAAAGAATCCTCACGGGTACCTGGCCCAGGGGTAAGGAATAAGAACTTCAAACATTCTCAAGAATGGTAAGAGCGAGCTAAAGAAAGGGGGTTGGAAACCAGTCCACAGACGGCGCTAGAAAAGGCACAGAGACAGGCCCGGGGCAGTGGTGCTCCTCTGCACAACCGACCGGCAGCGAGGCGGCCCATCCCACACACACAAACTCGGTGCCAGCAGCAGACTCACCTTCATTTTTCACGATGCTTATGCAGGTTCCAATAAATCCCGCCTGTTTTCCAGACATGGACAGAACTTGAATTCTAGACTTAATACAATCCACCGGGTAAACAGCAAGCCAGAGGCAGATGCCACCAACTCCGCCACTTAACATCAGAGGGACAGGGCCTAGAGAACATTGGTAAACAGCTGGTGTGACATCGCTGAAGGTCAAGGCAGTCGCTGCAGCTAGGCGCAAATAAAAAGGCGACAGCCGGGGAGCACAGCTCTCTGAGGCACCTGTCAGAGCACAGGCCCTGTGTGCTGTGGTGGGAGGCTGGTCGGCCCGCATCCTGCCAGGACGGGAAGCCCTGAGGAGGGTCGTACTTGGGCTGGCCACTGCGGCACGGCAGCCCTCTGGCCCCTCGCTGTAGCAAGGCCCTCCCAGGAGGAGCGACACTGAGACCACGGAAACACAGGTCTTTCTTCCACGTTCTCACTCTGAAGGATTTTAATATTTTAAAGCCCAACAGCCCCGACTCTTCCTTTACCAGGAAAAACCTGAGTTGTCTCATTAAACACAACAGTTAAGCCTGGGAGCTTGACGAACCCCAGAATAGGCTAAGAAAAAAGGGATCACCTGTGTGTGAGCCAGACATCGCTAGTTGTGCCCAGCAGCAAACAGAACAAAGCTGGAAAGAACTATAAAAGTCCACTGCTCTCAAAACACTAGCAAGATTTATTACCACGTTTTAAGCGTATTGCAAGATGATTTATAGGTGATGTCCCTATTATGGCTGCTTTCCCACAGGGAAAGGAGTTTCTGTATTTCCTCGCCCCCAAAATGGAGCCAGAACAAATCAACGGATGTTATTCCAGTACAGAAGTTTGGGACGCAGGGCTTCAGCCCGTCCTGAGACAACCACCAAGCCCAGGGCCCCCAGCCAGTGCCAGCGCCACCCAGAGGAAGGCGCCTGCAATTGCCAGGACCACGTTGCTTCCCTGTGTCACGGAAACCCCAGTGCCCCGGGGACGCACAGAACCTGAACCCCAGCCACCACACCACGGGAAAGCTGACGCCGGCACACCCAAGGCGAGCACATTACCTAGTTCATCTTTTGATCTCCCTGACGCAAAAAACGACCGACTCAGCTCGTAGCCGCCGAAAAAGAAGAAGTAGCCTGGTACTTCACGGAGTAAAGTGCTGGAGAGCCCATGGTAGAAGCCCAAGGGGCCATCCTTTCTGAGGATGCTCTTCACGACAGACCAGACTGTGCTGGGAGGAGACAAGGAGAAAGAGTGGTGAAGACAATGAGGCACCCCAGGCACCCTGCCAACAAGCCCCATCCACCTGCAGGGAGGAAGCAGAAGGCCAGGAAGAAAAGGCTTCTGTCGGAAGGAAGGCTTCCAGAGAAGCATCAATACAGACATTTTGCAGCAAGTTGTATTGCCTGAACTATTCTATAGGAGAGAAATTTTATTAAAATGGTTAACACATTTTCAGAAGTCCTATTATCAATCATGTAAAAGAGCTAATACCCATTTTTCCGACAGTGAGTCAGTGCAGTTACAATAAAGCGTACCAAAATGCAGCAAAAATAAATGGTATTCTACTGGCCCAGCCCCTTATGTAGCAACTGCCTAAATGGTAATGGGGAAAAAAAAAGACTGAGGTGGAGAGCAATCTGGTCCTTGAAGAGAGCTATGCTTCCACAGGCTTCCACGGGTTTCCAGAACTTGGGCCCTGAAGGACAGGGGGTGCAGGGCTGTTGAAGGAAGTTTCCCCCAGGATCTGGGCTGATCAGCCTGAACCCCTACATGAATCTTGGGAACGAGCATCAAAGACTCATCTCTGGGTCCGAATTAGCTCTTGTGAAGGCTCAGCTCTCAGCACCGAAGCTGCCAGCCACGGGTCATGCCTTTCACGTGCAGAGTGAGAGGGATGTGACTCCGTCCGTCCGCCTCTGGGGTATTAAATATCCACCTGTCGGTGGGGTGGTGGGTTCAACATCGCAGACGGTCCTTTCAGAAAATGATCCTCCAACTGGCAGGGGAAAGGTTTTGGAACCACCATAGCTGGCAGTAGATACATGTGCTTTTCTACCAACCACTTAATTTTAGTACAATATAAAATTACAAGCGCTCATACGCTAAGGCAGCAGAGACCCACTGCCGGCGCCCAGGCGTGCTTACTTCTGGCTGCTGGCGATCTTCCCCGACATCTCCATCTCGTACATGGTCTGCAGCCGGCACTTCACCAGCTCGGTGGGGCAGAGCACCAGCGCGGCGAACGCGGAGGCGAAGGAGCCGGCCGCGGCGTTCTGCAGGTCGCTGCAAGGACACGACACAGGAGCGTGCCGATGAAAGGAGAGGGACACACAACCCCGCGAGGGTCACCCCCATGTCCACGTGGGGAAAGTCACGTGCCTGACGTCACACCGCTGGCAAGCGGCAACGCTAGGATTCACACCCAGGTCTGCCGGACCGTAAAGCCTGCGCTCTTTTTATGGGTCGCAGGGCTGTGGACTGAATGTGTGTGTCCCCCAACCCCAGAGTCCTATGTCAAAGCCTTAACCCCACTGTGACGGTGTGTGAAGGGGGGCTTTGGGAGGTAATTAGGGTTCAATGAGGTCGGAGGGTGGAGGCCTCAGGTGGGATCAGAACCCTTAACAGAACAGACCGGAGAGCAGCTAGCTTGCACCCTCCCTCTGCAAGCCAGGAAGAGGGCCCTCCCCACACGCCGCACCAGCCCGCCCCTTCCTCTTGGACTGTCCAGCCTCTGGAGGTATGAGGAACACATGTTTGTTGTCTTAGCAGCCAGAACAAAGGCACACGGTGACGTACAGAACACATCACGGAGGGAAGGAAAAACCACCCCTCATCCCACCGCCCTAAACACATGCACATGACAAGTATTGAGTACTTCAGTGGACTTGCCACCGAGCTTCAAGTAAAACCAGGTTCTGAGGCCAAAATCCAACCTGGGGCAGACACGTACTATAACTGCCCCAGATGAAAATCCAGGGTAAATTTTTAACCAAAAAGTTGCTTGTTCCAAGATTTCCAAGTTCAGTGGATGACCTCCCCACCTCAGGAACACAGAGCCCGAGGGAGAGGGTGAAGCCTGCGTGAGTCAGCGAGTCCACCGGCCGCAGGTAAAACGGCGAAGCTGGCCGCGTGAGCAGACGGAGGCACGGATGCACACACACACACACACACAGACACACACACACAGACACACACACAGACACACACACACACACACACACACACACAGACACACACACACAGACACACACACAGACACACACACAGACACACACACACAGACAGAAGCATTTGCCTCCTCGGCCCGTGCGCGTCGGCACCACCAGCCAGTCACTGGTGGACTGTGACGCGGAATCCAGTAGAGTTCAAGACTGGGGGGGACCGTCTAGGACACAAACTGTGGGGGGGACGTCTGAGAGTTCATAGGGTCAGAAAAGATGACCCTTTCTGCCCTGAGACAGCGCTTCCTCGTGAGGGCACCCCGGCATGGGGGGCAAACGGCCCTTTGGGTGGCAGGAGAGACGGAGCTGCCCCCGCAGGACTGTGGATCCCTGGCACTCCCTCGTTAAATGCCAGCATCCTGCTGTCGCAGGACCAGTGCCACTCGCAGGTTTCCGAACGCCCCGGGGAGAGGCCCCTCGGCTTACCGGCCCCAGGCATAGAGACGCCCTTAGGATGTTTCCGCAGACTGCGAGCGAAAGCTCAACATGCCTGCCACACTCCGGTGTCCTACAGTTACAATAAACTAATAGTTACATAAACTTGGGTCAACCCTCAGTGTCAAATCAAGGGCCACCTCCCGTCCTGGCCCTGAAATCCTATCCCCTGGGGGCCTGGCCTGGGGACCTGGCCTTGGCGCCGTGGCTGGATGCACGGCGGGTGCCGGGTCTCGGAAGGCAGGCTCAGAGCAGCTTTCTCTCGGGAGGAAGACACTGCCTGTGCCTGGCCTTCCTGCTGGTGTAGAGAACGGGACGTGAGTGCGTTTCTAGAGGAGAGCCGGGTGCACGGCTGTGCCCGGACTCAGCCCTCCGGGTGTGGAAGCTGCCCCCCACTCACCCCATTCCTTCCCAGTCTGCGCTTGCTTCCCCCCAGCTGGCAAAACCAAAGCCTAAAATGATTTCTGCCGTTTTTCAGCCAGCCTGCAGACCCATGCTCGGGTCCCTGTGTCAACCTGCTGATGAGCAGCAATCGGGGTCATTAACTGGTTTGCCAAGTTTGTGGGGACAAGGGGGTGTCGGTCCGCGGAGCCACCCGCCCCGTCTCAGACGTAGGCATGGCTCGAGCGCCGGCCCGACCGCCAGGCCAGAGGGGACCGGTGGCAGACTCTGGCGCACTTTCGTCTCCCAGGGCACTGAGGGGGGCCGCGGGCCCCACTTGCCCCTCAAGCGTAAGTGTTTAGAGCTGGAATTGAAATGGCAACAGGTGTAGGATGGGATTTTGTAAGAATCGACTGTCAACAGTTCAACAAACATGTACCGGAACAGTCCTGCCATGTAAGGTCAAACACCCTGTCCAGTCAAAGGTCAAGGGAGAGAACAGCCCTGGCGGCAGTGCCCAAACCGAGCGCCGACCAGTGTTCGCAGAACTGCTGCAGACATTCCCAACAGGTCCTCACAGGCGGTCTCGCCTTCCACTGCTCTGCTTACTAACGCGTCCTCTAGACCTGACCCCTCCGGAACACCCCCAGACCCAACTGCGGTCTTAGGGAGAGGCTGCCGGATGGGGGCTCGGAGGACGTGGGCTGGAGCCCCGGCTTTCTGGGTCCTCGCCCCGTGGTCCTGAGCGCCGCTGTATCTGCCCTGGGCTTCCCCGTCTGTGGAGCACGCCACCCGCCTCGCTCCCTCCCAAGGCCTACGGTGAGCGCCGAAAGGCGGAGCACACCTGTCAGAGCTCTGCAGACGCGGAGGCGGCACTTCCCCAACAGGGGACAAGCCAGCTCTGTTCTGCAAGGTGGCAAGGAAGACTCTGAGTCCAAGACAGAATCGAGTGCTGGTTTAGGCCCAGGGCAACAGGAGTGTCCTTTACTGCAGGGCTGCTCCAGAATCTCCCGTGGCTGCTCCTCAGGGCCCAGCCTCGCCCTCGAGCGTGAGTGGGACAAGCTGCAGTCACAACGGGCTCTTCCCACCAGCCTGGGCCACCTTCTGCTTCTTTCCTCACCCCCTCCCTTTTTCCTGACCCCTCCGTGCTGCACGGCCCCAGGGTCCGTGCTCAGCCCCACCACTGACAGTCTCCCTGAAGGAGCTCACCCCGCCCCAAGCTTTTAGAGAACAGGTTCTGTCCATCGAGACAGAACTCCTACCTATAAACAGGCCACCTGTGGACCTCCAGATGCCTCCGAGAGAACATTTCTGTAGCAAAGGAACCCACTGTAGTCACGTGGGCCCCGCAGGTGCAAAGGGATTTCAAATTCCTACCAAAACCACCAGGATGCCTGCCCTTTGCAGCCACGAGGCTCCTATGATGGCTCTGAGTTATTTCAAATCCACCAGTGTTCAGAGGAGGCACGGCGCCAACATCCCGGAGGTTTCTCAATTCTTCTCAGTGTCTGTATAGTTTGGTGATCAGGGATGCCAGGACACAGGCCATAGCCCGATGTTCAGGGCAGACTTGGCCGCAGAAGCTTCTACCTGTATTTTCTCTGATGCTTCTGACCCTTCCTACAAGTCCACGTTTCCCCTTGGACCTATCTGGGCCAGGAAACCTCTTCCAAGACTCTCCATTTGGCCGACGAAGTAGAACCTACAGCTCGGGCCACATGGGGCATCCATGGCTTTTGTCCAGCACTCCTGCCCACAAGAGAAGCGGCTGCACCATCAGCATCTGGAAAGCATTCTCCCACAGCTCGACAACCCCCACCCTGGGGTGGCTCCCTCTCCACAGAGGGTCCATCCTCCTTCAGATGCAAACGTGCATTCTGACATGGTCACAGTGTAGTCATCACCAGAAAGAAAGGGGTTATTTTTTAAAAAGGCAACACTCTTCTCC
>PVJI01033231.1:0-11448 GCA_004026765.1 Micronycteris hirsuta
GATAAAAAAAAATAAATTAAATAAATGGCAATAAATACTTATCTATCAACAATTGAACCTAAAAAAATCCCTAAATAACCAGAACAGAAAGAAACTAGATACAGAGAACATTTTTTTTAAAGATTTTATTTATTTATTTTCAGAGAAAGGAGAAGGGAGGGAGAAAGAGCAATGTATGTTTGCCTCTCACATGGCCCTCATTGGGCACCTGGCCCGCAACCCAGGCATGTGCCCTGACGGGGAATTGAACCGGGCCCCTCTGGTTCCCAGCCCATGCTCAATCCACTGAGCTACACCAGCCGGGCAATACAGAGAACATTTTGATGGTTGCCAAATGAGAGAGGTATTGGGGGCATGGGTGAATCTGATGAAAGGATTAAGAAGTACCAATTGGTTGTTACAGAATAATCATGGGGAGGTAAAGTACAACATAGAGAATATAGTCAATAATATCCTAATAATTATGTATCATTCCAGATGGGTACAAGATTTATCTGGATGATAATTTAGTAAGTTATATAATGTCTAATCACTGGGTGTACACCTCAAACTAATATAATAATGCATGTCAACTGTAATCAAAAATAAAAATGATTTAGCCCTGGCTGGTGTGGCTCAGTGGTTTGAGTGCTGGCCTGAGAACTGAAGGGTTACGGGTTCAGTTCCCGGTTGGGGCACATGCCTGGGTCACGGACCAGGTTCCCAGTTGAGGATGCGTGAAAGGCAACAGGTCAATGTATCTCTCACACATCAGGACAACGTTTCTCTCCTTCTCTTTCTCCCTCCTTACGCCCCCTAAAAACAAATAAATAAATAAAATCTTTAAAAAATGATTTAAAAATAAAAACCAAATAAAAATTTTGAATTGAGATACACTTTACTATAACATTATATTAGTTTTACATGTACTACTAATGATTTGATGTATGTATATGTTGCAAATAATCACTATAAGTTTAACATCCATCACTACATTGTTATAATTTTTTTCCATTATGATAAGAACTTTTAAGATCTATTCTTTTTGCATCTTTCAAATCCAATACAGTATTGTTAACTAGAGTCAGCATAGGGTACATTACATCCCAGGACTTATATATCTTAAACCAGAAGTTTGTACTTTCACAGTTTTTGTCAGAAAGTATGATGAAAGTTTTTGAAGTATGTTTTGTTGTTTTTTGGAACAATTTGCTATCTGATCTTCATATCAGTTTTCTGTAAATTCACAAATTTCAGTGCTTTAGTAGGGGTTTTATTTGTTCATTGTATAGGATACTCTTTATTTTTTTAAGAAACATGACCTGTTTTTCTGGAGAACTCTTTATATATGTTCTCTGAAAAATTTCTCCATTCATTTCTCTTCTCTCTCTTTCTGGAACTCGTTTTAGATGAATGTTGAAATTCCGAATTTTATCTGTTTCTCTTCTTGTCTTAAAAAAATTGAGGACCCCACATTTGTGTGCAGGTGAATCAGGAGGAACAACTAGAGAGTGAGACAGACTACGCAACACAGGGTTCCAGCCTGGGGAAATAAAGCCTCAGAACTGTTGACTGAAAAAACCTGTGAGAGTTGAGGTATTGAGAAAAAACTATGTGGGATCATAAGGGGAACAATGCAGCTTGCTTGGCTCTCGCCCGACTTTCCATCACTTCCCTCAATTCCCACAATGGGATTGTGCCCTTTCAGGTTCTGATTCCTGGGTGGGTGGGCTTGTATATGTTCTAGGACCCTGTGGGCCCCTCCAAGGACTCTTCTGTAAAATGAGAAGTTTCTTCTGCTACCACAACAACACAAGTTTTTACAGCCAGGGGTTTTAAGGCTTTATTTCCTCTTGCTGGAACCCTGGATTGCACAATTTGTCTTGCTCTCCAGTTGTTCCTATTGTTGCGTGCTTATCTGCACACAAATGTAAGATAACCCAGTCCATCAGCCACCACCTTGTGGCTCATCATCGCCCTCCCCCCACCCTCTGCTGCTTTCCCATCTCCACTCCTTCTGTAAGTCTGGATGGATGTTTCTTTAACTTCTTGGTTGTCAGACTTCCATTCGATTTTCTGGGCGTTCTGATTGTTTTTTGTTTTTTAATTGGTTGTTATCCTTCTTTTGGTTATGTGAGAAAGCACAGCATATCTACCCATGCCTCTATCTTGGCCAGCCAAAACTTAAAGATCCACATTATAATTAAAATGGAAAGGGTGACTTCTGGCCAAGATGGAGGTGTACGTAGATACACTGTGCCTCCTTGCACAACCAAAAGAGGAAAAACAACAGTTTAAAAATAAAAAACAACCAGAACTGACAGAAAATTAAACTGTATGGAAGTCCAACAACCAAGAAGTTAAAGAAGACACATTCATACAGACCAGTAAGCAGGACAGAGTGGGATGGAGAGCGTGTGGTGAGACAGCAGTTTGTGGAGTGGTACAGGCAACACTGCAGCTGCCCAGAGAGACTCCCAGCTGGCAAACCTGGCCAAATCTCAACCAGTGCACTCGGCAAAACCCGAGGGTGGCTGACCCAGACCAGGCGGGGATGAGGCTGCTATACCGTGCAGTCCCTCATGCGCATGCACAGATAAACTGGGAGAAAAAGCTGGGGAGCAGAGCAGACTGCACAACCCACCATCGTGGGGAAATAAAGCCTTGAACCACTGACTGAAAACACCTGTGGGGGTTCAGGCGGCAGTGGGAGGAACTCCCAGCCTCACAGGAGAGTTCATTGGAGAGACCCACAGGAACTTAGAACTACACAAGCCCACCCACCCAGGAGCCAGCATGGAAGGGCCCAATTTGCTTGTGGGTAGCGGGGGAAGTGACTGTGAGCCGTGGAAATCGAAGCAAGCACCATTCTTCCCTCTCAGGCCCTGCCCCCACAGGCAGCATCACAACATAACAACGTGGGTTGCCCCATCCTGGTAAAAACCTAAGGACCCACCCCTTAAAGTAATAGGCACATTGAGAAAAAATAAATGGCCCAAATGAAAGAGCAGATCAAAATGCCAGGAAAAAATACAACTAAGCGATGAAGAGATAGCCAACCTATCAGATTCACAGTTCAAACACTCACAGGATGGTAATCTGGATGATCAGGGTAATCAGGTAATCAGGATGCTCACAGGATTGGTTGAATTTAGTCGCAAATTAGATGAAAATATGAAGAATATGCTAAGAGAAATAAGGGGAAATGTACAGGGAACCAATAGTGATGGAAAGGAAACCGGGACTCAGATCAATGGTGTGGACCAGAGGGAAGAAAAAAAAATTCAGCCAGAAAAGAACAAAGAAACAAGAATTCAAAAACATGAGGAGAGGCTTAGGAACTTCCAGGACATCTTTAAACGCTCCAACATCTGTATTATAGGGGTGTCAGAGGGAGAAGAGGAAGACCAAGGGATTGAAAACTTATTTGAACAAACAATGAAGGAAAACTTCCCCAAGCTGGTGAAGGAGATAGACTTCCAGGAAGTCCAGGAATCTCAGAGTCCCAAAGAAGTCTGAACCAAAGAGGAAGACACCAAGGCACATCAGAATTACATTACCCAAGATTAAAAATAAGGAGAGAATCCTAGAAGCAGCAAGAGAAAAGGAGACAATCACCTATAAAGGAATTCCCATAAGTCTGTCGGCTGATTTCTCAAAAGAGACCTTTCAGGCAAGAAGGGTCTGGAAAGAAGTATTCCAAGTCATGAAAGGCAAGGACCTACATCCAAGAGTACTCTATCCAGCAAAACTTTCATTTAGAATGGAAGGGCAGATAAAGTGCTTCTGCAAGCACTTTAAGGTCAAGATAAGGTTAAGTTCAAGGAGTTCATCATCACCCAGCCTTTATTATATGAAATGTTAAAGGGATTTATATAAGACATGGAGGGATATCAACAGGGGAGTGGGAGGGGAATAGAGGAAGAAAATGTACAGAGAATAAGTAGTATAAACTGTAGGTATAAAACAGACAGGGGGAGGTTAAGAATAATATAGGAAATGTAGAAGCCAAGGAACTTATGTATATGACTCATGGACAAAAACTAAAGGGCGGGGAATGGGCAGGGTGTGGGGTGGAGGGGAATAAAGAGGGGAAAATGGGACAACTGTAGTAGCATATCAATAAAATATATTAAAAAAATGGAAAGGGTAAAGACAAAAAATTCTTAAAGGCAGAAAGAGAAAGATGGTTAGTTACCTACAAGGTATTTCCCATAAGAATGTCAGCTGATTTCTCAACAGAAACACTCCAGAACAGACAGGATTGGCATGAAATATTCAAAGTGGTGAAAAATAAGGATATGCAACCAAGAATTCTCTACCCAGATAGTCTATCATTTAAAATCTAAGGCAAAATAAAGAGCTTCCCAGAAACGAAGTCTAAAGGAGTTCATTACCACCAAACTAGCATTAGAAGAAATGTTAAAAAGAACTGCTTTAAGAAAGGAAGAAATAGTGAAAGAGAGAAGCATAGGTACAATTTCAAATGGTAAGAAGCATGCATGTATCTATAATAACATTAAATGTGAATGAACTAAATGCTCCAATCAAAAGATAATAGGGTAACTGAGTGGATAAGAAAACATGACCTAATATGTACTGTCTACATGAGACTCACCTCAGGTCAAAAAATTTACACGGGCTGAAAGTGAAGGGATGTATTATAATATTCCATACAAATGGAGACCAAAAAAAAGCTGGGGTAGCAATACTTATATCTGACAAAATACACTTAAAAATAAAGGCCATAATAAAAGACAAAGAAGGACAGTAAAAAACTCTAAAGCGATCAATACAACAAGAGGATATAACCCTTGTAAACATATGCACCAAACACATGAGCACCTAAATATATAAAGAAAATCTTGGTGGACTTTAAGGAAGAGATTGACAGTGATACAGTTATAGTATTTTAACACCCCACTGTCATGAATGGGTTGATATTCCAGGCAAAAAAAATCAACAAGGAAACAGTGACCTTAAATGAAACACTACATCAAATGGATTCAACTGATAGCAACACAACATTTCATCCCAAAGCAGCAGAATATACATTCTTCTCAAGGGCACATGGGTCATTCCCATAGATAGACAACATGTTAGAATGCAGTATGTCTTAACAAATTCAAGAAGATTGAAATTATATGAAACATTTTTCAGATCACAATGGCATAAAACTAGAAATCAACCTAAATAAAAAGACTCAAAACCATTCAAATACATGGAGGCTAAACATCATGTTACTAAATAATGAATGGGTCGTCAATGAGATCAAGAACAAATCAAAACTTACCTGGAAACAAATGAAAATGAAGACACAATGCAAAATCTCTGGGACACAACAAAAGCAATCCTCAGAGGGGAATTCACAGTAGTACGAGCCTACTTCAAGGAGGAAAATAATCTCAAATAATCAATCTAACCCTACACCTAAATAACTAGAAAAACAACAAGAAACAAAGCCCAGAGTAAATAGATGGAAATAATCAATATCAGAGCAGAAATAAATGACATAAAGATCAAAAACCAATTCAAAAGATCCATAAAACCAGGAGCTGGTTCTTTGAAAAGATAAACAAGATAGTGAACCTTTAACCAGATTCATCAAGAAAAAAAAAAGTGACGACCCAAATCAACAAAATCAGAAATGAAAGAAGAGAAGTAACAACTGATATCACAGATAAACCAGGGATTGTATGAAAATACTATGACAAGTATATGACAAGAATCTGGACAACCACGATGAAATGGAGAAATGTTGAAAACACACAATCTTCCAAAACAGTATTAGGAAGGATCCAAAAACCTGAATAAACCAATGACAACTGACTAAATTAAAGTAGTAATCAAAAACACTCCCAGCAAACAAAAGTCCTAGACCAGAAAGTATCACAGGCTAATTTTGCCAATCATTCAAAGAAGAACTAACACCTATGCTCATCAGACTATTGCAAAAAAATCCAGAGAAGGGAAGTTTTCCAAACTCTTTTTATGAGGCCAGCATTATCCTCCTTCCAAAATCAGATAAAGACACAACAAAGGAAGAAAATATAGGTCAATATCCCAGATGGACATAGATGCTGCAACTCTCAATAAAATATTAGCAAACCAAATATAGCAATATATTAAAGAGATCATACACCATTATCAAGTGGGATTTATCTCAGGAATACAAGGTTGGTTCAATATTAACAAATAAATAAATGTAATATATCACATAAACAAAATGAAAGACAAAAATCACATGAGGAAAAAGCATTTGGTAAAATTCAGCACCATTTAAAATAAAAACTTTTAGCAAAGTGGAAGTAGAGGGTTTTTACCTCAACATAATGAAGACCATAGATGGACATCATACTCATACTCAATGGACAAAATTAAAAGCATTTCCCTTAAAATAGAAACAAGATGGGGATGTCTGCTTTCACCATTCTTATTCTACATAGTACTGGAAGTCCTAGCCACAGTGATCAGACAAGAAGAAAGAAAATAAAAGGCATCCAAATTGGAAAGGAGTAAGAAAAACTGTCATTATTTGCAGGCAACATCATGTTGTACATAGAAAACCCTAAAGACATCATTAATAAACTACTAGACCTAATGGATGAATTAAGCAAAATAGCAGGATACAAAATCAATAGTCAGATCAATGGCATTTTTATACACCAATAATGAACTACCAGAAAGAGAAACTAAGAAAACAACCCTATTTTCTACTTCAACAAAAGTAAATATGGTACCTAGGAATAAATTTAACCAAGGAGGTAAAAGACCTGTACTCAGAACACTATAGGACACTGAAGAAAGAAACTGAGAAAAATACAAATAACTGAAAGTATATACCCTGTTCATGGATTGGAAGAACTAATATTATCAAATGTCTATACTACCCAAAGCAAGCTATATATTTAACACAATTTCTATTAAAATACCAATAGAACATTTCACAAATCTAGAATAAATATTACAAAAATTTATATAGAACCCCCAAAAAGTCAGATGTCCTCAGCAATCTTGAGAAAAGAATAGCAAATTTGGAGGTATCACAATATCTGCTGTCAAACTATGCTATAAAATCACTGTTATCAAAACACCTGGTACTAGCATAAGAATAGACATATAGATCAATGGAACAGAACAGAGCCCAGAAACAACCCACAGCTGTATGGTCAATTAATATTTAATGAAGAACATAATAGCATACAATGGAGCAAAAGACAGTTTCTCTTATAAATGGTTTTGGAAAAACTGGATAGGTACATGCAAAAAAATATGAAACTAGACCACCAACTTACATCATACACAAGAATAAACTAAAAATGGATAAAAGACTTAAATGTATGTCATGAAAACATAAAAATCCTAGAAGAAAACATAGGCAGTAAAATCTCAGATCTCATTAATCAATATTTTTGCTGATATATCTCCTAGAACAAGGAAAACTAAGAAAAATAAATAAACAAATGGGACTACATAAAATTAAAAGCTTCTCCATAGCTAAAGAGACCATCTTCAAATGAAAAGGGAACCCACTGTGTGGGAAAATGTATTTGCCAATGATACATCTGATAAGGGGTTAATTTCTGAAATTTATAAAGTATACAACTCAATATCAGGAAGATAAGCAATCCAATTAAAAATTGGCAAAGGACCTGAATAAACACTTCTTCAAAGATGACATACAGATGGACAATAGACATGAAAAAATGCTCAATGTCACTAATCATCAGAAAGTTGTAAATTAAAGCCACAATGAGATATCACCTCACATTATTCAGAATGGCTGTCATCAATAAATCAACAAGTGTTGTCAAGGATGTGGAGAAAAGGGAGCCTTAGTGTACTTTTGGTAAAAATGAAGACTGGTGCAGCCACTATAGAAAAAAGAACGTAGTTTCCTCAAAAAATTAAAAATGGAACCCCCTTTTGACTGAGCTATTCCACTTCTAATATATCCTAAGAATCCTGAAACACCAATTCAGAAGAATATATGCACCCCTATGTTCATAGCAGCATAATTTACAATAGCCAAGGTCTGGAAACAGCCTAAAAAATGGTGTGGTTCTTTTACACAATGGAATATTATACAGCAATAAAAAAGAAAGACCTCTTACCCTTTGCAAAGCATGGATGAACCTGAAGATTATTATACTGAGTGAAATAAGCTAGTCAAGAAAGACAAATACCATATGATCTCACTTCTGTGTTGAATCTAATGAACAAAATAAACTAAAATGCAAAATAGGAACAGAGGCATAGATACATGGAACAGACTAATAGTTATCAGAGGGGAGGGAGAAGTGGACACTGGATTTTAAAATGACAGGATTAGCCAAAGAACATATATGTATAACCCCATGGATACAGACTATGGTATGGAGATTGCCTGGGGGGTGGTTCACAAAAGTGGACAAAGTGTGCACAACAGTAAAGCATAAACAATAAAATATAAAAAAGAACTTATACAACTCAACATCAAAAAATATGCCAATTAAAAATTGGGCAGAGAACCTGAACAGATAATTCTTTAAAGAGAACATAGAGATGGTCAATAGACATAAGAAAAGATTGTCAATGTCAGTAATTATCAGAAAAATGTAAATTAAAACCACAATGAAGTATCACCTCAAACCTGTCAGAAGAATTATTGTCAGTAAGTGTTGGTAAAGATGTGAAGAAAAGAGAATCCTCATGCACTGTGGTTGGGAATGAAAATAGATTCAGTTATTATGAAAAACAGTATGGAGGATCTTCAAAAAATAAAAAATGGAACTGCCTTATGACCCAGGAATTTCATTTCTAGGTATATACCCAAAGAAACACAAAGCACTAATCCGAAAGCATATATATGCATTTCTATGTTTTTCACAGAGTTATTTACAATAGCCAAGATATGGAAGTTCCCACCAATATGCCAGGAATATAATGGAGCTATATGTTCCATTAGATATACATATGAATATTACATATATAATAGAATATATATATATATGAATATTACTCAGCCATAAAAAAGAACAAAATCTTTACCATTTGCAACAGCATAGTTGGATCTATAGGGTATTATGCTAAGTGAAATAAGTCAATCAGAAAAAGACAAATACCATTTCATTTCACTTACATGTGGCATCTAAAGAACAAAATAAATGAACAAACAAAATTGAAACAGAATTGTAGACACAGAGAACAGACTGATGATTGCTTGAGGGTAGTGGCTGGGTGATGAAGGTGATGAAGAGATTAAGTATAAATTGGTTGTTAAAAAAATAACAAATGCTAATCAATAACTATTTATACACTGAGAATATTCTTTAGGAATTAAGGTGAAATAAAGGTATTCTTGGATGAAGGAAAACCAAAAGAATTCACTACCAATATCTCTGCTCTAAAAGGAATGCTAAAGAGAGTGTATCACACTGAAGAAAAATAAGAGAAATGGGAAACTTGGAACTTCAGAAATGAAGGAAGAACAATAAAATGGTATATGTATATGGATAAATACAAAAAGTTTATCTAATCCTTGATGATCGGTCAATGTATATAGATACAATAACTACAGCATAAAATGGAAAAGATAAAAAGACTTTATGGGAAATGGCTTAAATTTTTCTTAAACTGGTGAAATATCAACTCTAAGTAGACTTTTAGCACTTATATATGTATATTATATATATATACACATATACACATATAACACCACTAAAAATAATACGAAGTGATGTAAAAAAGATAACTGCTCAATACAGTAAAATATTACAAAATAACAATATCCAAGATGGCAAGAAAAAAAATGGAAAGAGAAAAAAGAGGGTAAAAATATATATCTATATAAATTATAAACTTTAAATTTACCACATCTATAATTACATTAAATTGAGAAGTCCTAAACATAGCAAACACAACAAATAAAAGAGAGATTGTAAGCCTGGATTTTAAAACACATATTCGAAATACGTTTCTTTTAACAGCACAGTCTTATTTTTTATTTAAATTAATTTTACATAACATAACATTAACCATTTTAACATGTATAATCCCATGACATTTAGTTCATCCATAATATTGTGCAAATTTCACCTGCATTTAGTCCTAAAACATTTTCACCACCTCAAGAAGAAATTCCATACTTTCAAGCAGTCACATGCTATTCTCCCAGCACCTGGCAACCACTAATCTCCTCTCTAAATGGATTTACCTATTCTGAATATTTCCTATAAAATAAATTATACAATATGTGACCTTTTGTGTCTGACTTGTTTCACTTAACATGTTTTTAATGTTTAATGATGTTTTAACATGTATTAGTCATTCATTTCTTTTTTAAAAGATTTTATTTAATTTTAGAGGGGAAGGGAGGGAGAAAGAGAGGGAGAGAAATATCAATGTGTGGTTGACTCTCATGTGGCCCCCACTGGAGACCTGGCCCGCAACCCAGGCATGTGCCCTGACTGAGAATCGAACTGGTGACCCTTTGGTTCACAGCCCATGCTCAATCCACTGAGCTACACCAGCCAGGGCAATAACTCATTTCTTTTCATGACTAAATGCTATTCCATTGTATGATAGTGTTGGGGGAAAACCTCCTAAGTCTAAATTCAGGATCAATTCTGAAGAACTGACACATAGCCTCATTCATATTCATAAGAGCTTTAATAGGGAAAACTTACATATACAGGCAAAGCAGCTGCTTGTTCCTAGTGGTGGCTGGCCTGGAAAAGATCCACACCCTCTCAGGATAGGATCTCTTTTATATAGGGGTTTAATATTAAAACTATATATGGTAGGTAGTCACGTAGACCACCAGCAAGAACAAAGAATTTCTAAGTTAACAGATAATAGGCAATTATCACACTCTATACATTCATTAATCTCCTTCCTGGGGACATGATGTTTATCTTTGGGCCAAATTCCAGCTTTCTGGGTAGTCAGCCAAGCCTGGGGCTATGGAGTTAAACAGTCAGAGAAGGTTAAACAGGAAGTCCAACACTTCCTAGCCACCCTTACTGCTGGAGCCATACTGCATCTTTGATTTCCTGGACACTCCATCCCAGATGTAATATGGATCCTTCCATTCTATGCACCAATCTTCCACAAATTTCCTCAGACCTTTCACACCATAATGGTTTGGAGTCAGAGGACACAGCAACAGTATACTCCACAAATACACAGTATAGGAGACCATTATGCATGGTGTGGGCCCAGCTCCCACTTGAAAAGGCCAGTGGAAAGCAAGGTCTAGTACACAGGACCCACGCCCATGGATAGGTTCTCCTGTGGGAAATCAGGCTTGCATTGTACCGAGGCCGCTTTGAGGCTTGCTTCTTTTGCTAAAACTCCCTCACCCTGAATTGAGGCAACAAACGTTTACTGCATATCTTTAAAGTAACTTCCTAAAATCTATGCTAAACCTTGCAAGGATGAGTGTAACCAGTTCAAACACTTTTCCATTTACATTCGCAAATATCCTTC
>PVJI01033232.1:0-11416 GCA_004026765.1 Micronycteris hirsuta
TAGGTTGGCTATCTCTTGGTCGGTTAGCTCTGGGGTTTTGATCTGTCCCTTTCTTTGGGCCATTTTCCCCTCCTCGGTGAGCCTGTTACTGTAAGGAGGGTGGAGTCTTGGGGATCCCCTGTGCAGGGAAGTTCCTGGTAGTTATGCTGTGATGTAGCCTCTGGGGGCGGGACCTGAGCGCACAATGGTGCCTTCTCCGCTCTCCGCAGCCACACCGCCTCCTGCAAGCAGTTCGGGCCCCTCTGCGCTGTCTCCGGGGGTCGCTCTGGGGTCGGTGTACGGGCTGCACAGCTCCAATCCCCCACGGGCTCCCCAGTGAACTTTTCTGTGAGGCCGGGAGTTCCTCCTGCTGCGGACTCCACCCCCACAGGTGCTCTCACTCTGCGCCGATGGGTTGCGCACTGCTTTCTTTCCCGGTTTCTCTGCACACGAATGCAGACCTGCCCAGTCCACTGGTCTCGGCTCCGCTGGGTCCGGATGAGCCGGGCGCAGACCGCGCTTCAGTCGGGGCCCGTCTGGGTGTGCTGCAGCCCCGCGGGAATCGCCCCTCCAACCGCGGACCTGCCGTCTCCTCACCTGCTCGCTGCGGGGTCGCTGAGCACTCTTCCTCTGCCCTGCACCTTCCGGCTCACCAAACTAGATGAATGTATCTTCTTTAATTCCTTGGTTGTCGGACTTCCTCTCAATATGATTTTCTGTCAGATCTAGCTGTTTTTGGATGTGTAGATTTCTGATTTTTTTCCTTGTTTGGTTGTGTGAGGTGGTACGGTGCATTCACCTATGCCGCCATCTTAGGAAGTCCATTGGTTACTTCTTGCCTGTCCCCAACTGGGGACCTGGCCCACTATCCAGGCATGTACAGTGAATGGAAATCAAACCTCAACCCATGACCTTTCGATTTGCATGACAAAGCCCAACCTACTGAGCTACACCAGTCAGGGCTAATTTGCTTTTATACCAAGAAGATTGTATTGCTAAAACTTGGTTGAAAATCAAACAAATTCTGGCTAAAAAGTAAATTCAGTTTTCTCAGTTCTTTCAATTACTAAATGGTTTTGAGAATATGCTCTTAGCCCAGAAGTGTAGATTAATATAACAATGTTAACAGTAATAGTAATACCATAAAAGGAGAAATAAAAATGAATATGTATTCTGCCTTTCTGATAAAGAAATACCAGTTCCATTTCCCCCCACCATATTGGCAAAGTTTTTGTTGACATAAGAAACATCCAAATGTGTAGAGAATTTTTATGAATTTATTTGAGCCAAACTGATGACATAAGCTGGAGAGCAACATCTCAAATGCTCTGGAAAATAACTGTTTTGCAGCTTCATTTATGCATTTTAGATTAAGGAGGGAATGTAAGGAAGATTACATGGAGGTGGGAAAAAGCAAGGCAAGAATTGGATTAGAGGATAGTTTACAAGATTATGTGCTTTCTTTTTAATTTTTTTATTTATTTTTATTGTTATTCAAGCACAGTTGTCTCCACTTTCCCCCTCCCATGTCCCACCCACCCCCACCTCCCACCTCAATCCTAGTCCCCTTTGGCTTTGTCCATGGGTCCTTTATACATGTTCCTTGACGACCCTTTTTTGAGAGTGGTTAACGCTTATTTCAAAAGTGTGTTAACCTGGATGCTCAAGGACAATGGAAAGGGCTAGCTTAAAACATTTCACTAAATAAATTGTAGGCCTGGGGGATACCTACCCACCATGACCTGCCCAGAAAGGAATTTATGATCAGCTCTTTCTGCGGGGTTACTTTCCATAGAACCCATTTTTAAAATATCCTATGTTGGGAATCACCTACTGATAATGGGACGGTAAATTAGTGTAGCTTTTGGGGGATGCAGTTTGACAATATAGTCAAGAATTTGAAAGCATTCAAAACCTTTGACCCAATAAGTCTACTTCTAAAAAGTTATATTAAGAAATTAATCAGTGTTGCATAGAAGTTTATTTCAAAGATATTTAACATGGATTTTTTTTAAAAAGAAAAGGAAACAACCTAATACTTCCCAAAAGGGGATTAGTTAATAAATTATGGTTCAATTGTGTTGGTATGAAGTCTTGTCACTAGGCGTGAGGTATGGGAGAAAAATTTAATGACACAAAAATATTCATGGTATATTAATTTTAGAATGTAGTTTACAAAATGTATATACTATATGCTATTAATTTTATAATAAACTTTTTATACACCCAATGCATAGGAAAAAGACTGGAAAGAACATCCAGTTTTTGGTCTGACATGTAAAGAGCTTAGAACTTGTCACTCCTATTGTCACAAGAAAAAGGCTGAAGGAACTGAATATCAACAACTCCTTTAAAATCAATCAGAAAATCAAAGTCACAGGACAAACTGGCCTGTATTTTTAATTCTGAAAACTGGAAAGACAGGCAAGTACAGGTGAATACAATCACTGTTGCTGTATCCTGGTAGGAACACTTAAAAGGTAATTGACTAATTGATGGAAAAGGAACATGCACTTGCTCGAGAAATAAAAAATCCTTTTTGTGAGTTTAACCTTCAGGAGCACCACCAGGTTGTTAAGGTAAAGATAGGAGAAAAATTTCTTCCTGCTTCAGGCAGGGGAGGGAAATACCTAACTCTGCTAGCCTTCCTGTCTAACCTATGCTGGTGGGTAGGGGGAGCAAGGCAGTTTTTTTTTTTACTAGTTATTATTTTATTTATGTAACTAGAGTGCATACAATTAAAAAGACTAAATGTGCCTGGGGAACCTTACTTTATTAAATAATCATAATAACCCAACTCTATAGTGTTATGTAACTAAAACAAAGCTTATTTTTCTGTACAGATACATTTAATTATTTTAGTAATATATTTTATTTTTTATTTGATCTTTACTGTATTTTTCTCCATTACTATTTAATCCCCTTACACTCCCCTCCCCCCAGCAATCACCACATTGTTGTCCATGTCCATGAGTCCTTTCTCCTTTTTGCAACAGTATGGATAGGCCTATGCTAAGTGAAATAAGCAAGTCGGAGAAAGACAAATATCATATGATTTCACTCATATGTGGAGTCTAATGAACAATCTGAACTAACAAGGAAAATGGGGATAGGCTAGTGGGCGGGTGGGGGAGATTAAAGAATGGAGAGATTGAGCAAAAAGGAGCAAAGCACTTTTGAAGGTCACACAGCTCAGGGACACAGGCTTACTAAAAGACTGAGAGATAATTGCAGTAGAATGTTTCTCCTGCCCCCACAATTTACCAGCACATCAATAGGACCCATATATAATAGGAAATTACAGTTAGAATAGTTGCAAGCCTCAAATACTATTTAAGAAGGAGTTTCTAGTAAATCCAAAGAACAACAGGGGTGAGGAATAAACAGAGGCATTAGAGCAACTTTTAGCTTCTGGCACTACAACTACAAGAAACAGTAAAATTAGCCTATCTCCTAGCTAGAGTAACATGAAAACTCACACTATTTACTTTAGTTCCTTTTACCCAATACATTATGTCCAAATTTCAACAACAAAAAATCCAACTACAGTAGGAAGAGACAAATGAAGAATCAGTACCTGACTCAGATATAGCAAATAATTTGGAATTATCATACCAGAAATTTAAAATTACTATGATTAATATGCTAATAACTCTAATGGAAAAAGTGGACAATATACAAGAATGTATGGGTAATGTAAACACGTAGAAGGAAACTCTAAGAAAGAATCAAAAGAACATGTGAGAAATCAAAAACACTGTAACAAAAATGAGGAATGCCTTTTAAAATATATTTTATTGATTATGCTATTACAGTTGTCCCAATTTCCCCCCTTTACCCCCCTCTGCCTGGTATCCACATTCCCTCCAGCAACCCCCCGCCCTTAGTTTATATCCATGGGTCATGCATATAACTTCTTTGGCTTCTCCACTTCCTATACTATTTTTGACATCCCCCTGTCTATTTTGTACCTACCAATTTGTACTTCTTAATCCCTGCACCTTTCCCCCATTCCCCTCCCCCAGCTTATAACCCTCTAAGTGATCTCCATTTCTGTGATTCTGTTCATGTTCTGGTTGTTTGCTTAATTTGTTTTTTAGGTTCAGTTGTTGGTAGTTGTGAATTTGTTGCCCTTTTAAAGTTCGTAGTTTTGATCTTCTTTTTCTTAAATAAGTCCCTGGACATTTCCTGTAATAATGGCTTGGTGATGATGAACTCCTTTACTTTCACCTTGCCTTGGAAGCACTTTATTTGACCTTTGATTCTAAGTGATAGCTTTTCTGGGTAGAGTAATCTAGGTTTTAGGTCCTTGCCTTTCATGACTTTGAATACTTCTTGCCAGTTCCTTCTTGCCTATGAGATTTCTTTTGAAGAATCAGCTGATAGTCTTATGGGAACTCCTTTGTAGGTAACTCTCTACTTTTCTCTTCCTGCTTTTAAGATTCTTCCTTTATCTTTAACCTTTGGCATTTTAATTATGATATGTCTTGGTGTGGCCTTCTTTGGGTCCAACTTGTTTGGGATTCTCTGTGCTTCCTGGTCTTGTATGTCTATATCCTGCACCAAATTAGCAAATTTTTCTCTCATTATTAAATAGAAATAGTTTTATTTTGTATTTTCCAACATGTGTGCCTTTTACTTCTTTTTATTACCAGATTTCACTGGCTAGTATCTACAGGAGTGAAGAAAGAGACATCCTTAGATAATTCCCAATCTTAGCAAGAAAGCGTTGTCTTTTGCCATCAAGTATGATGTTAGCTGTAGGTTTTTTATAGATGTCCTATATCAGGTTGATAAAGGCCCTTTCCTAATTTATTAAGAATTTCTGTCATGAATGGATGCACAATATTATCAAATATTTTTCTGCATCTTTTTCAATGATTTCATGGTTCTTTTTCAGTTTGTTGATATGAGGAATTGCATTGATTGAGTTGTGAGTGTTGAATTAGCCTTTAATTTCCAGAATAAATTCCACCTGCTCATAAAGTGTTATCTTTTGTAATATATTGTTAGATTTAATTTGCTAAACTTTTGTTGAGAATTTTTGTATCCATGTTCGTGAGGGATATTAGTGTGTACTTTTTTTCTTATATCTTTATCTGATGTTAATATCAAGGGAATTGTTATATCAAAGATTCAATTGAAAGTACATCCTCCTCCTCATTTCTCTGAAATGTTTGGTAGATTTTTTAAATTTGCATGTTTTATTTTTTTATTTTCATAGATTTTTATTGTATTTCTTTCCATTACTATTTATCCCCCTTATGCCCTCTTCCACCTCAACCCATCCCCCTCTCCCCCACCCCACACGTGAGTGAAATCATATGGTATTTGTCTTTCTCTGACTGGCTTATTTCACTTAGCATAAGGTTCTCCAGTTCCATCCATGCTGTCACAAAGGATAGTAGCTCCTTCTTTCCTTTTGCTGTGTAGTATTCCATTATGTAAATGTACCACAGTTTTTTATCCATTAATACACTGATGGACACTTAGTCTGTTTCCACCATGTGACTATCGTAAATTGTACTGCAAAGAACATTGGGGTGCATAGGTTCTTTTGGATTGGTATTTCAGGATTCTCAGGGTATAATCCCAGCAGTGGAACTGCCAGGTCAAAAGGCAGTTCTATTTTTAGTTTTCTGAGGAAATTCCATATTATTTTCCACAGTGGCTGCACCTGTCTGCATTCCCACTAACATCAGACTATTTTTCTGTTGGATTTGTTGATTCTTTACTGGTTTATCTGAATAATTAAAATGTTTCAAATTCAAATACTTCAGTTGTTGGTGATATCTTCTCCCAGTTTCTTGCTCATCTGTCTTTTCTTTATTCTTTCAATTTTGATCATTAGGGAAATGTGTACTGGTGAGTGAAGGAAATTAATGTGTTTGCTACAAGAGGGGTCTTAGCTTATTTTAGCTTTGTATGGCAGGAATCAGGAAGTAGAAGAGGATGGAAGACAAACCACATGGTTTGCAAATTTATTTACCTGTTATTTGTTGATTGCTTACATTTATTGGCCACAGTGTGCTATGCCATGTGATTGATAAAGAGTATAAAAAAATATTGCCTATGTTTGAGGACCTTTTACCCTGACAGAGAAATAAGATGTAAAATAAGAGAAGTAATATAGTGTGTGCCAAGGTAACATACTTATGGTCTAAAATAAGTTGTGACTAGCAAAATTTCTATTTCAGTAAAGGGGAAGGAGACATTACTTTTTAGTTGCATGGGGAGTTGTTTATGCAAGAACAAGTCTATTAAGTTGAATGAAAGCAAGGACTGTGTGTGTTTTTGCTCATCATTTTATCTCTGGCACTTAGTATAGAGCCTGACAAATAGTGAGTGCTCAAATACTTGTTTAATTATTGAATGATGTGAGCATTTGTGGGCAAAGTCATTTATAGGGACCTAACACAATGTATTTTTCCATCACCACTATATCACCACCAGGCAGCTCTGAGAATGTTCTGATAAATCATCATTTCAGACATTAGCTTGCTTTTACAAAGCAAGGGAGCACAACCTTTTCCAAAAGAACACTTGATGTGCTTCTTTATTTTATCATTATAATACAGCAGTAGTCAAGATGTTGGCTTCACTGTCAGGTAAATGTGGGTTTGAATCTCATGTCAGTTACTTGCTGGTTATATGACTCTTGATTTCCCTCATCCATAAAATGAGACTAATAGTAGTGCCTACCTTACTGGGTCATTGTAGTATCAAGTAAACAAAGCATATAAAACTCTAAGCCATAGTAGGTGTTCTGTAAATATTCCCTATGCCCCTTCCCTTGATGTACACTAAAGTAGATGAACCTGTGACTGCCTTTGGATTTTGTGACATGGTCATATTTTATAACAGGCATATTCTCCATCTCCTTCCTCACAGATTCAGAGACATATTGCATGTTTCAAGACAAGAAGTACAGAGTTGGTGAGAGATGGCATCCTTACCTGGAACCATATGGTTTGGTTTACTGTGTGAACTGCATCTGCTCAGAGGTACAATCCCTCATGGTGTGTGATTTCCTAGTTTGCTCCTCAGCATGAAGAGGTGCTTCAGTGCCCAGATGGCCAGAAACCATGGGTGTTAAAATCCTAAAATAAGATAAGAAACAGATCACCAGGGAAAATATGGAGACCATCTAGTTCCTCTGTTGCCTTTTGGCTTAATTTTCATGGGATCTCTGAGTATTTGCTGTAGACATGTACTTATGGTGTCTTAGCTAAATGATATGGGGCATGATAGGAGAAAGCAGAGTAGTTTGATAGTGGGAGTCAAGGAAAAAGCTCAATATAATGTCCAAATTGTAAGACAAATTTGTTTTTTGGAAGCCATTTTTAGGGCTGGCCTTTAGAGAGGAGAATAGTGCACATTATTCACTGATTCATTGGGAGACTATATTTTGTGTTGTCTCAGCCAACAATTATTGTTAGGACTGAGACAGTGAAACCTTGGCCTGTTTGTGGTGAGGATTAGAGTTCTCTGGCTTGGGCTTGGCTCCTGCCAAGTACTTTGGAGAGGCATTTGGATAGCTTAAATGCTATATTTGCAATAGACAACACAGGTAGTCCCATTTTCTTTCCATGGCCTTAACCCAGAACCACAGCCATAGTCCATTTTTCTGAACATACCTCTATATGACCTAGAACCACCATATTCTAGGCCAGCATTTCTCAACCTTGGCAGTATTGACATTTGATGACAGATAATTCCTTGTTGTTGGGGTCGCTTTGTGCATTACAGATGTATAGCACCATCCCTGACCTCTACCTACCAGGCAACAGTAGCACTGACATTAGTTGTGACAACCAAAAATATCTCCAGACATAGGCAAAGCTACATGGGGAGCAGAATGACTCCAGTGGAGAACCACTGCACCAGGCCAGTTGGGAAGGGAGGCCTTGTACTGGGATTTAAGAAGTAAGAATGCTGAACATATATGAAAGAATTTTCAAGACCAGCCTCTCATTTAAGACTTCATGGGAGAACTCAACTCTTCATTAGTACCCAGGTGGAACAAGAGCAGACACTTTTGCCATTTGAACAGAAAATTGGGCTTTCAGAATTTTGAGCAATGTGGAAACCTAGCTTCAGGCAATATCAGGTGGCGTTAAGAGGCTGAAGGACTCTAGAGTCAAGATAGACCAAGTTTCCAACCCTGGCTCTGCCACGTATGAGCCATGTTACATTGGACAATTTACCTAACCTCTCTGAGATTCCTCCAGCTTCTCTAAAATGGCATAATGATATTATATATTTCATAGGGTTATAGTAAAGATTAAATTCACTAATTCATTTTAATCACTTAAAACAGTGCTTGGTCACAGTCAACATTGAAGAAATGTTAATTACTATTAGCATCATCACTCTCATTATGGTTATTATTATTTTAATTAATTAATTCTAGAGCAGAATAAAGCACTAAAGAGGAATCACTTAAGACTTCACCCAGGAGGAGTGGTTTTTGATGTGCTTTGATCTCACTTCAAAATGATACCACCTGCCTCTGAAGAGTGTGACACGTAAGGGAGGCTCTGTGGTATTTCCAAATGCAACACTCCAAAAATTTCTTCTAGAAACTACATGAGAAAAGAAGAAGGTATAAATGAAGCCTACCTTTTTAAATGACTAGAGAAGCTATTGAATAGAGCATCTGGAGACTGCCTAACTGCCTGCTATGCCATGATTGTAACAGATTCTTGACCAACACATTGGAAATGGACAGCTAACCTTTGAGGGCTGAGGCTTTGCTGTCTATAGGACACTGAAAATGTTAATATGATCCCAGTGCCAACAGCTCAAGTGCTAGGCATCTTTTCTTTCTCCATCCTCTTCATCACCCTCACCCCCTACAACAGCCTGACAGATGAAACTAACCCTCACTTCAACCGAATTATGGATGGAAAATGTTAATACAAAACTGATTTCTGAAGTCTTCCTGTGTTTTAGGAATGGTTGAGAGCTGTCAGAGCTACGGATCTTGTACTTGTAAATTAGGCAGGGACTTAGTTGCCCCATGCAGATATACCAGCTAATCTGCTCAATTCCAAACTCTAGCTTGTTCTCAAAAAAATGTAGACTGAAAAGAGAAGGCACTCAACATAGTGGACCAAGGCATGATTATTTGGAATCTAAGATTCACATGCTAGGGATGTCTCCTTGCCTAGGGGTGAGTGAGTAGCAGCTCAGGGGACTCATGGCTTATTATCCCTTCCCTTTCATGGCATTGAGCAGGTAATTATGAAATCAGACAAGGCTCTTGGAAAATATGTGGAGTTAGAGCTGGGTAATGGTAGAAACACCACAGAACTAAGCCAGAAGAAGTCTCCCAAAATTAGTGGAAGGCTTTGAAAATTGAAGTAGTAGTGAACCCGTATTAGAAAAATATATCAATAAACTATCAACCAACCCAGGAGAGGTGCTAATGATGAGCAAAGGGAAGAAAAATGCTTATTTCATTCAGCTTCTCAGGAATGCATTATTCACTGTCTGAGTGAGTCCCTGCATGACTGTTTCCCAAATTGGCATGATGTCATGGACCTTTGAAAGGCATTTGATGTTTTCTTGTTGCCTGCTCTCTTTCAGAATGGAAATGTGCTTTGCAGCCGAGTCAGATGTCCAAGTCTCCATTGCCTCTCTCCTGTGCATATTCCTCATCTGTGCTGCCCTCGCTGCCCAGGTAAACTGATTTATCTCTTTCTTTCCCAGCTGTGGTTCTTCTTCCTCCCTTTTCCACCCAACCCACTGCACCTCCCTAATTCCCCAGAAGGGAAACTTCCAGACAGAAATAACAGTAGGACACATTCTGGGCTCTAATAAGTTATTGGGTGCCCAGTAACAGATTTTCATTGGGCTTTTAATCATTTGAAGGTGCATGTCAGTTGGGAGAAGGGAACTGTGGTCCAGAAATTTTTCACTGTAAACAGCCTCTTTCTGCTACAAGCAGTATGTACTAGGGGAGTTGTAGCATGGCAGCATGTATTCTATGCAATAAGTGCTGGAATTGCATCTGAGCATAGTTTCTAAATGATGAGGGTCTGTTCATAAATCAAAGGAGCTGATCCAGTAAGGTTTATGACAGTATAAAGCTGCCTGCCTGCTGCACAGTCACCTCTTCCAGACTGTAGTTACTATGTACACATTGTTAAGAGTAAATCTAAGGAGAAGGCAGGCAGAGACTTTTTTTACAAGGCTGTTAGAATATCTGCTTTCATGGTTTGTGCTTAGGGTGTTTATCTGAGACAGGGGCTCCCTCAATGACACTTTGTTCACATCTCACTGGGGTCTGGCTCCCACACCAGAGACCTGTGTGCAGTGATTCAGAGAACGTTTGTGGGGCCAGCAACAATCCTAGGAGGAGCTAAGGGACAGTCTTGGGAACTGGGAAGTAGAAGCCTTATAGTCCTCTAAGTCTTTTTATGGTCTCCCTTTAGGGAGGAAGTTCTGCAGTTGGGGTTCATGGATGAGCTTTATGGGGTCAGGGGACCCTTTTAAATTGTTTGTAGTCTTTGGTGTAACTACATATATGTGTAAATTTCTTTAGAGAGGATCCATCACTTTTTTGATATTCCTAAAATGGCAGGACATGACCATAAAAACATGAAGAACCACTAGTCTAGGTCACAGATGGTACTTTTCTAAGTAGTAAAGAGTGAACTTATAAGAGAAACCAAAAGTGTCAGCGCAAAAATTATAGGAATGGGGTTAAGAATAAGGTTCAGTGAAAAGTCAGTCAAATGAAATGTTGCAGAAATGAGTTTTTGATTAGTGGAAAAGAAATTCCCAAACCTTTGTGTCATCACCTTTTAGCAGTAGAGTGAACTTGCCTGCATCAGTAAATGCACTCTGAAAAATGCAAGGGATTCTTTAACGCATAACAAAAGATCATGCCATGTCACAGATTTCTGAGTACTGCTGATAGTAGTATATTCTCCAAGAGATAAAAGATTGAGTCAGTATGTGAAAAACCTAAAAGTTGTTTTTAGGAATCAATCCCTAAATGAATGAGGCTTACTATTTTTCTGTTTATTTGCTTCTTGTACTCTATTTTAACTGTATTACAGAGGAGTGGTATGGGAGGGGTTTGGGTTGATTGGAGCGAAATTTTTGATAAAGAGGTTAATCTGGGGAGCTTTTTTAAAAAATCTGCCAGGTTGATTGTCATATAGAATTATAAAAGCTTGGTTTTATGTTTCTGCCCCCTTCGTTGAAGATTAATTGCCCGTAAAGACTTGGATTTATTTCTAGGCTCTCTATTCTGTTCCATTGGTCTATCTGTCTGTTTTTATGCTAATACCAAGCTCTTTTGATTACAGTGGCATTGTAATACAGTTTGATATCAAGAATTGTGATCCCTCCTGCTTTGCTCTTCTTTCTCAAAATTGCAGCTGATATTCTGGGTCGTTTATGGTTCCATAAAATTTTTTTATTA
>PVJI01033233.1:0-11447 GCA_004026765.1 Micronycteris hirsuta
TTCAAAAGAACCTTTGCACTCCTATGTTCATAGCAGCACAATTCACAATAGCTAAGTGCTGGAAACAACCTAGATGCCCATCTACAAATGAATGGATCAAGAAACTATGGTACATTTACACAATGGAATTCTACGCAGCAGAGAGGAAGAAGGAGCTTATACCTTTTGCAACAGCATGGATGGAACTGGAGAGCATTATTCTAAGTGAAGTAAGCCAGGCAGTGAGGGACAAATACCTTATGATCTCACCTTTAACCGGATCATAACCAACAAAAGCAGAAAGCAAGCAAAACATAATCAGAGACGCTGAAATTAAGAACAGGCTAACAATAGACAGGGGAGAGGGGGGAGGTGACAATGGGGAGAAGAGTTTTCAGGAATCACTGTAGAAGACACATGGACAGAACTAAGGGGGAGGAGGGAGGCTGGGGGGTGGGACAAGAGGGGAAGGGGGGGAGGGGAGAGGCTGCAAATAACTGTAATTAAACAGAAAAAGTTAATTAAATAAAAAAAAAGAAAAAAAAAGAATTTCAAATTAAAAAAAAAAGAATGGCAGGGTTAAACAAGAGGATTTTACTAAAAAAAAAAAAAAAAAAAGCATCTCAACCACTGTTTAAGGAAGTCTCACGTACCTCAGCTGGCTCACCCAGTAGCTGATTCTAGCTGCTTGCCTAGCGGTGGGCTCTGGCCATGGTAGGCTCACAAAGAGCAAGGAGGAGGGACACCACATGGACCAAGGAACAACTGGTGGATTAAAGGTTCTGGCCAGTACAGATAGACAGTGGGGGCCTGGCAGCTCACAGAAAGCCTAGGCTGGATGCTGGGCAACTGTGAATATTGTGTGCCAGACCTTGCCCCCATCCTCCCAAAACCATAGGAAGGAAAAAAGTGAAGCTCATCCCCCCCCACCCCCAAGCCTGTGGCATATAGTAAGATCAGCAGAACGTGCTTGGCAAGTTTAAAATCAACAAGAGGCATCTTTTTTCTCTCTCTTTATTTTCTTCCCCCAAGTGAGACCATGAGGCCTAGAGCTGTGAAGCGTCCAGAGACAGATCCAAAGAGGGAGCACAAGGCTAACCCCAGCAATGCAGAAACAGAGACAAATTTCACTTTGCTATCCCATAGAACTTGCATTTTATTGTTTATTTGAATTATTATTTTTTCATAATTTTACTTCTTTTATTTTATTATCTTTTTATTTCTTTTCTTTTTGTTTAGTTTCTCCATTTTATTTCTTTGTTTAATTGCATTATTTGACTGGTTTTCCTTATTCTCTCTTTCATATTGTATTTTAATCTTCTTTTACTTCAGTCATGTTCCAATAACACACTATTCTTGATTGTGTGCTTTCAATTCTTGTCATTCAAACCACATGTTTCTTGTCATATTATTGTTGTTCCAGTACTACTGTAAATAACTTTTGTTCCATATAATTGTAAATACTACACAGCACCCTTCCCTGGTATTAGCCCATTTCACTATCTCCCTGAGCTGTATTACTGTTGCCGTCAACTCTATTCTCTTGCACAATCTGCCTACATTATATCATTTACTCTCACTATATATCATTATCTAACCTTGCACAAGCATTGTTTTCTGGATTCAGCTCACAATCCTTCTCCCCTCTAATAAGAGTCTTATCTCTTTTCCACCTTTTATAAAAAGTGGCCTGAAATATCACAGTTAATGCTATACTTATCCAAATAATCTCTTATCTCTTCTCTACTCATTGGTACTTTAATACCCATAGAATACTCTACTGTTGCCTTAATCCATTTTGCCTTCCCCCTACACTGGTCACATACAAGATTAGGTGGGTGACGTGAACATTAGTATACCTACTGGAGGAGAAAACCTACCAACAGGTAAAAATACAGGTAGAATAATAGAGCTACCACAAACAGAAGAAAGGGCAAACCTAGAGCAACCAGACAAGGATATCAAAGAGACCACACCACTGAACCCCATAAAATTCCTACCAGGGAAGTTCACTCTACAAAGACAGCTAGCAAAGCAAAACATCAGGAAGTGCATAAACAAACAAAAAGAGTCACCTAAAATGGGGCTTTGAAAAAAAGAGCCTTCAATCAAAAGGAATGGAAGACTCCCCACTAAAAGAGCTAAATGAAATGGAGGTAAGCAAACTACTATATATAGAATTCGAAAGAATGGTTATAAGGATGCTCAAGGAACTCACAGACAAATACAAAGAACTGAGTGAGAACTATAACAGTATGAAAAAGGAAATATAAACTATAAACAAAAACCAGGAAGAAATAAGGAATGCAATTTCTGAAATTAAAAACACACTAGAAGGTATTACAAGCAGGCTAGATGAAGCAGAGGACTGAATTAGCAAGCTGGAAGACGAGGTGGAAAGAAACACCTAGGTAGAGTGGCTGCACAAAAAAAAAGGCTAAAAAAATATAAAGATACCTAAGGGAACTCCAAGATAACATAAAATGCAACAACATTCAAATCATAAGAATACCAGAGGGAGAAGAAACAGAACCAGGTATAGAAGCCCTGTTTGAAAAAATAATCAGAGAAAACTTTTGAAACCTGGAGAAGGAAAAAAAACATGCAAATTCAGGAAGCACAGAAAGTCCCAATCAAGATGAACACAAAAAGGCCTCCTCCAAGACAAATCATAATTAAAATGCCAAGTTTTAAAGAAAAAAGAGAATCTTAAAAGCAGCAAGGGAGAAACAAGAAGTAACATATAAAGGGGATGATTTCTCAACAAAAACATTGAAATCTAGGAGAGAATGGCAACAGATATTCCTAGTATGAAAAAATAGAACTGCAACCAAGATTACTTTACCCAGTGAGGCTCTCAACTCAAATGGAAGGCAAAATAAGGAGTTTCCCAGAAAAGAGAAGGCTGAAAGAATACACCTCCGCCATACCAGCACTACAAGATATGCTAAAGGGTTTACCATAAGAAGAGAAATGAAAAGAGTGAGAGAGAGAGGAACACAGGTACAAAGGGGCAAAAATGAATAAATATTTATCAATAATACCTTAAATGTTAGTGTATTAAAAGCTCCAATCAAAAGACATAGAGTAGGTGAATGGATAACAAAACATGACCTACACATATGCTGCCTACAAGAGACCCACCTCAGAATAAAAGACCTAAACAAACTGAAAGCGAAGGGTTAGAAACAAATATTCCAAGCAAATGGACAGGAAAAAAAATAACCAGAGGAGCAATACTTTTATCTGAAGATATAGATTTCAAAACAAAGGCCATAAAAAGAGACCGTGAATAACACTTCAAAATTTTGAAGGGAAGAGTCCATCAAAAAACCTAATGATTATAAACATATATGCACCCAACTTAGGAACACCCAAATACAAGGAAAATCTTGGAGGACTTCAAGAAAGATGTTGACATCAACACAATTATAGTAGGGGATTATAAAAACCCATAGTCAAAAATGGATAGCTCTTTCAAACAAAATATCACTAAAGTTATTGTGGCATTGAACAATGTCCTAGATTAAATGGACATAACAGATTATATATATATATATATATATATATATATATATATATATATATATATATAGAAACTTTCATCCCCAAGAAGCAAAATACACATTCTTTCCAAATGTACATGGAACATTTTCAAAGGTAGACTACATGATAGGACACAAAAAAAGGCTCAAGAAGTTCAAGAAAATAGAAATCATATAAAGCATTTTCTCTGACCACAAGGGACTAAAACTAGAAACAAACCTCAAGGAAAAAAAACTCAGAAACACTCAAATTCATGAAGACTTAATAGCATGCTATTAAACAATGAAGAGGTCAAATGAGATCAAAGAAGAAATCAAAAAGTTTCTGGAAACAAATGAAAATGAACTCGCAACATTCCAAAACTGATGGAACACAGCAAAGGCAGTCCTGAGAGGGAACTTCATAGTGATTCAGGCCTACCTAAAAAAGATACAAATATTTCAAATAAACACCTAACTCTACATATACAAGAACTGGAGGAACAACAAAGCCAACCCATAGCAAACAGAGGAAGGGCCGAAATCAGAGCAGAATTAAGGGACATTGAGACTAAAAGCGCAGTTCTAAGAATCAATAAATTCAGGATCTGGTTCTTTGAAATGATAAACAAAATTGACAAGCCTTTAAGCAGACTCATCAAGAAAAAAAGGGAGAGGACACAAATAAACACAATCAGAAATGAAAGAGGAGAGATTACAACTGATGCTGTAACAGGGTGAAGCTGGGAGGAGGGCCCCCTAGAGGGAGATAATTGGCCCCACACTAAAAGGCCACACCTGACCTGAATGCTGGCAGCTGTGGCCAATTGTGGGAGGAACCGGAAATGAGACTCTGGGATTTAAATCCAGGCAGCACGCTGCTTGAGCGGGTCCTTTGGGAGCTGCTTGGGTCTGTCTACGGCTCTCTGCGGTCCTCTGGGGGTCTCCAGCTCTACTCTCTGGGTGCTTCCCGATCCACACTGCTTGAGGGCTCTCTTGAGTGGCTCTTCTTGGGACCACACTGCTTGAGAGGTTTCTTCAGGTCTCTCTCGGTCTCTCTCTCTTCGGGATCACACGGCTTGAGTGTCTCTACCACACTGCTTGGGACCACGTGGCTTGGGTGAGAGTCAGGGTCACGTGAATGGTTCTGGGAGCCTGTGTAAAATACAGTACCCCAGACTGGAGAGTGGGAGAGGAAAGGACTGTGTGTGTGTAAATAAACAATTCTTTTTAATTCTTTTCCTTTTGAATCTTTCCTTTGGCAGCGGGCAAAACGAACCTGGTAAAGGGGGAAAAAACCCCAGGTACAGAAAAAGGGGGGTCACTTTATCGAGCCCCCCATTTGTTCTGTAACAATGCCACAGAAATACTAAGGATTGTAAGAAACCACTACGAAGAACTGTATGCCAAGAAATTTGAAAACCTAGGTGAAATGGACAAGTTTCTAAAAAACTATAATTTTCCAAAGGAATAAAAAAGAAGCAGAAAGCCAGAACAGACCAATAACAGCTGACAAAATTGAAGCAGTAATTAAAAAACTCCTGGCACACAAAAAAGCCCTGGATCTCACAGTTTCACAGGAGAATTTTACAAAACATTTAAGGAAGCGCTAACCCCCATTTTTCTCAATCCATTCAAATAAATCCAAGAAGATGGAAGGCTCCTAAACTCTTTTTTTTACTTTATTGTTGTTCAGTTACAGTTGTCTGCATACTCTCCCCTCCCCTCCCCCTCCAATCCCACCTCCGTTCCCTGCCTCCCTCCTCCCCCTTGGTTCTGTCCACGTGCCCTCCATAGCGATTCCTGAAAACTCTTCTCCCCTTTGTCCCCGCCCCACTCCCCCCTGACTATTGTTAGACTGTTCTTTTTTTTTTTTTTAAAGATTTTTTTACTTTTATTTATTTTTAAAGAGAGGGGAAGGGAGGGAGAAAGAGAGGGAGAGAAACAGCAATGTATGGTTGCCTCTCACATGGCCCTCATGGGGACCTGGCCCGCAACTCAGGCATGTGCCCCGACTGGGAATCGAACCGGGACCCTCTGGTTCCCAGCCCGTGCTCAATCCACTGAGCTACACCAGCCAAGGCTTGTTAGACTGTTCTTAATTTCAATGTCTCTGGTTACGTTCTGCTTCCTTTCTGCTTTTTTTGATTATGATCCAGTCAAAGGTGAGATCATATGGTATCTGTCCCTCACCTCCTGGCTTACTTCACTTAGCATAATGCTCTCCAGTTCCATCCACGCTGTTGCAAAGGGTATAAGCTCCTTCTTCCTCTCTGCTACGTAGAATTCTATTGAGAAAATGTACCATAGTTTCTTGATCCACTCATTTGTAGATGAGCACTTAGGTTGTTTCCAGCACTTGGCTACTGTGAATTGTGCTGCTATGAACTTTGGAGTGCATAGGTTCCTTTGAATTGATGTTTCAGGGCTCTTAGGGTATAATCCCAATAGTGGAATTGCTGGGTCAAAAGGCAGCTCCATTTTTAGTTTTCTGAGGAAATTCCATACTGTTTTCCACAGTGGCTGCACCAGTCTGCATTCCCACCAACAGTGCAGTAGGGTTCCCTTTTCTCCACATCCCCTCCAACACTTATTTGTTGCTTTGTTGATGATGGCCATTCTGACTGGTGTGAGGTGGTATCTCATTGTGGTTTTAATTTGCATCTCTCTGATGGCTAATGATGTTGAGCGTCTTTTCATATGATTCTGGGCTCTCTGTGTGTCCTCTTTCGAGAAGCGTCTGTTCATGTCTTTTGCCCATTTTTTCATTGGGTTTTGTTTTTCTCTTCCTGGAGTGGAGTCATATGAGTTCTTTATATATTTTGTAGATCAAACCCTTGTCTGAGGTATCATTGGCAAATATGTTTTCCCATACTATTGGTTCTCTTTTTATTTTAACACTTTTTAGCCCCACAGAAGCTCTTTATTTTGATAAGGTCCCATCTGTTTATTCTTTCCTTTATGTCACTTGCTCTAGGGGACATATCATTGAAGATGTTGCTGTGTGGAATGTCTGAGATTTTCCTACCGATGTTTTCCTCTAGAACTTTTAAAGATTTTATTTTTTTAAATTTATTTTTAGAGAGAGGGGAAGGGAGGAAGAAAGAGAGGGAGAGAAATATCAGTGTGTGGTTGCCTCTCACATGGCCCTCATAGGGACCTGGCCCACAACCAAGGCATGTGCCCTGGCTGGGAATTGAACCGGGACCACTTGGTTCCCAGCCCGTGCTCAATCCACTGAGCTACACCAGCCAGGGCAGGTTTTCCTCTAGAACTTTTATGGTGTCACGACTTACATTTAAGACTTTTATCCACCTTGAATTTATTTTTGTGTATGCTGTAAGTTGGTGCTCGAGTTTCATTTTTTTGCAGGTAGCCATCCAGATTTCCCAACAACATTTGTTGAAGAGGCTATTTTTATTCCATTTTATGCTTTTGCCCCCTTTGTCGAAGATTAATTGCCCGTAGAGACTTGGGTTTATTTCGGGGCTCTCTATTCTGTTCCATTGGTCTATCTGTCTGTTTTTATGACAGTATCAAGCTTTTTTTGATTACAGTGGCCTTATATTACAGTTTTATATTAGGAATTGTGATCCCTCCTTCTTTGCTCTTCTTTCTCAAAATTGCAGCTGGTAGTCGATCTAATAATTGAATTTGGCAAAACAGCAGGTTACAAAGTCAACATCCAGAAATCAAAGGCATTTTTGTATACCAACAGTGAAACAGCAGAAACAGAAATCAGGGGAAAAATCCCATTTGATATAGCAACAAAAAAATAAAATAAAATATGTGGGAATAAACCTAATAAAGGAGGTAGAAGACCTGTACTCAGAAAACTACACAACACTGAAGAAAGAAATCATGGAAGACACAAACAAATGGAAACATATACCATGCTCATGGATTGGAAGAATCAACATCATCAAAATGTCCATACTCCCCAAAGTAATATATAGATTCAATGCAATCCCTATCAAAGTACCAATGGCATATTTCACAGGTATAGAACAAACACTTCAAAAATTTTTATGGAACCTAAACTCTTTTTATGAAGCCAGCATCATGCTAATGCCAAAAACAGATAAAGACACACAAAGAAAGAAAACTACAGAGGAGAAAGATGGCGGCGGAGTAGGAGGGAGAGGGATCGGCTTCCTCCGGCCCACTGGCGGGATATTTGGCCGATTTTCTGATGACCAGAGTGATCACCCAGCTGTATTCCGGTGTGTGGGAAGATTGGCAACCAGGACTTCACATAAAACCGAAAGATCAGCCGGTAGGGAGACTGCTTCGGAGGGAAGGGGTCCCTCGGGTCTCGCTGGGAGCCAGGAGGTCTGCGGATCCAGTAGTAGCAGCTTCCCGTTTTGCTCCAGGATCTGTGGGAGGGAGCTGGATTGGGGTGTGTGAGTTGCCAAAGCAGACGCGCGCCTCTGTTGGAAGAGCCTTGGTCTCCAGCAGTCCGGAGGTTGGTGTGTACGTGGGGACTGATCTGCAGAGGCTGGCGATCCCAGCGGGAGGAATTGGAGACTGAACTGAAAGGGGAACCCAGGCCCGGAGCTCCGGGATCGGGCGTGCACCCGGCGGAGCCAGTCGGGGCGGCTGGCGTTGGTGCCCGACCGGGCGCCCAGGCCTGTGGCTTGCAAGCTCTGAATCCAGAGACAAAAGTGATCAGCGAATGCAGGGGCGCAGAGCTCACTCCTGGAGAACCTGAGACACAACCCAGACCTGAGGTGCAGAGTCCCTCCGTGGGGGAGAAACAGAGGAGCTACATTGAGCCCCACTGAGGGGAGACACAGACCTCATAAACTCTGACTCAGGGTGGGGGTCAGGCGGCCCAGAGGAGGTGCTGCAAACTCCTGGCATCTCGGCTGGAGGCAGGACGGCAGCTGAGAGTGCAGCCCAGGAAGACAGCAGGTGAAGTCTGATACATTCCCAGCCCGACGCTGTTGAAGCCAGCCAACAAAAGTCTTTTTTTTATTTTTATTTTTTATTTTTTAAATTTCTTTTGTTTTCTCTTTGTTTCTTTGTACGTTTTTCCCCACCCTTCTTCCTATATGACCTTCTATATTTTTTAACTCCTCTACCTTCCCTTCATACGGTATTCCTAGTTTACACTTCCTTTTATTTCCTATTTTTTATTATTTTTTATTTTATGTTATTTTAAAATTATTTTCTTCTTTATCTTTCTTTTTCCTTCTCTTTTGCTTTCTTTTCCTTCTTTTTCTCCCTTCCCCTCGCTTCTTTCTCAACAGGTGAAACATTAAAACCTGGAATTGTGAAGAGAATAGAGTGGGACCCAGACAACAGTCAGCCCAAAAAACAGAGAGTGACACAACATTAACATCGCTGTTTCAGAGAACTTGACAGATCAATTTAAGAACCAGAGGCTAGCAAGAAGAATCCCACAAACAATGGGAAGACAAAGAAACAATCCCCAAATGAAAGGAAAGGAGGAAGCCCGAGAAAGAATGATAAATGAAACAGGCAAGCCAACTATCATATATTGAGTTTAAAGCATATGTTATTAGGCAGCTCAAGAAACTTGAGAAGCTAGATGAACTCACAGAAAACTACCAGAAACTACAGGGAAACTATAATGAACTCATTGCAAACTATGTCAACATGAAAAAGGAAATAGAAACTATTCAAAAGGGCCAAGAGGAAATAAGAAACACAATATCTGAACTGAAGAACACAATAGAAGGAATCAAAAGCAGGCTCGATGAGGCAGAGGATCTGATCAGTGATCTGGAGGAAAAGGTTGGAAAAAGCACCCAAAAAGAGCAAGAACAGGAAAAGAGGCTCGGAAAGAATGAAGAGGTATTAAGGGAAATGCAGGACAACATGAAACGTAACAATATTCGTATAATAGGGATACCAGAAGGAGAGGAAGAGCAACAAGGGATGGAAAACCTGTTCAAAAAAATTATGATGGAAAACTTCCATAATCTGATAAGAGAAAAAGCCACACAAATCCAGGAAATACAGAGAGTCCATTCAAAAGGAACACTAACAGGCCTACTTGAAGACACATCATCATTAAAATGGCAAAATTCCAAGACAAAGAGAGAATCCTAAAGGCAGCGAGGCAGAAACAAGAAGTAACATACAAGGGAACCCCAATAAGGTTAGCAGCTGACTTCTCAATGGAAACACTCCAAGCCAGAAGGGAATGGCAAGAAATATTCCAGGTAATGAGAACAAGCGGCCTGCAACCAAGACTACTCTACTCAGCAAGGCTCTCAATCAAGATAGATGGCCAAATAAGGAGCTTCCCAGACAAAAGAAGTCTAAAAGAATACACCTCCACCAAACCAGCTCTGCAAGAGATCCTGAAGGGACTGATTTAAGGGAAGGAAGGGAAAGAGAGAGAGTGAGGAACACAGGTACAAAAAAAAATGGCAATGAATAAGTACCTATCAATAATAACATTAAATGTAAATGGATTAAATGCTCCAATTAAAAGACATAGAATAGCGGAATGGATAAGAAAACACGACCCACACATATGCTGCCTACAAGAGACCCACCTCAGGACAAAAGACTTACACAGACTGAAAGTGAAGTGTTGGAAACAAGTTTTCCAAGCAAACGACAAGAAAAAAGAGCTGGGGTAGCAATACTCATATCAGACAAAATAGACTTCAAAAAAAGGGCCATCAAGAGAGACCCAGAAGGACACTTTATAATACTCAAGGGAAGAATCCACCAAGAAGACATAAACATTGTAAATATATATGCACCCAACACAGGAGCACCCAAATACATAAAGAAAATCGTGGAGGACTTCAAGAAGGACATTGATAGCAACACAATTATAGTAGGGGACTTCAATACCCCACTGTCAAAAATGGACAGATCCTCCAAACAAAATATCAGCAAAGACATTGCGGCACTGACAATGCCCTAGAAGAAATGGACTTCACTGATATATATATAGGGCTCTTCACCCCAAAGAAGCTAAATATACATTCTTTTCAAATGCACATGGAACATTTTCAAAAATAGACCATATGATAGGACACAAAACAAGCCTCAACAAATTCAAGAAAATAGAAACCATACCAAGTATTTTATCTGACCACAAGGGACTGAAATTAGAAACCAACCCAAAGGAAAAAAACCCAAAACACTCAAAATCATGGAGACTGAATAGCATGCTGTTAAACAATGAATGGGTCAAGGACGAGATTAGAGAAGAAGTGAAAATGTTCCTTGAAACAAATGAAAATGAACTGACAACAACCCAAAACTTATGGGACACAGCGAAGGCAGTCCTGAGAGGGAAGTTCATAGCAATACAGGCCTACCTAAAAAAAAACCGGAAACAGTTACACAAACAACCTAACCCTACACCTACAAGAACTCGAGGAACAACAGCAAAGACATCCGAGAGCAAGTAGAAGGAAGGATATAACCAAGATCAGGTAAGAGTTAAATGACTTAGAGAGTAAAAGGACAATTCTAATGATCAATGAATCCAGGAGCTGGTTCTTTGAAAAGATAAACAAAATAGACAAGCCTTTAAGCAGGCTCATCAAAAAAAAAGAGAGAGGACCCAAATAAACTCAATCCGAAATGAAAGAGGATATATTACAACTGATGCCACAGAAATACAAAGGATTATAAGTCACTACTATGAAGAACTGTATGCCAAGAAATATGAAAACCTAGGAGAAATGGACAAATTTTTAGAAAAATATAATCTTCCAAAACTCAATAAGAAAGAAACAGAAAGCCTGAAACAACCAATAACAGTGGAAGAAATTAAAGCAGTAATCAAAAAACTCCCAACACACAAAAGCCCTGGACCAGATGGTTTCACAGGAGAATTCTACAAAGCATTTAAGGAGGAACTAACACCTATCCTTCACAGACTATTCCAAAAAATCCAAAATGATGGAAGACTCCCAAACTCTTTTTATGATGCCAGCATCATCCTAA
>PVJI01033234.1:0-11447 GCA_004026765.1 Micronycteris hirsuta
GCACTACAGAGAGCGGGACCAAAGGAAAGGAGAAAGGGAGAGGGGGCGGGATCTGCTGTCCCAGCTGTATTTCTGTAGGCAGCCTAGTTGGGTGTCCCAGGGTCCGCGGGTGGGGAGGGGCATTGCGGGTCGGCTCCAGCCACCTCTTCACGCCCACTCAACCTGCGCTGTCTCGGAACTCGCCCCGGACCCCGCCCTCAGCTTTTATTTTTGATAATGTTTCTTTGAAGGGTGAAGATTTTTTTCACAAGTTTTGGTATGTAGTATCTTTGTCCGCATTCGGTTTAATTTGTAATTCAAATTGTCTTATTTTTGAGCTTATTTAGAAGTGTATTACATAACCACGAAATATAAGGACTTCCCAGTCACCCATTTCTAGTGAATTCTAGCTTAAGTGCAATAGGAGCACTTCAGAAACATATTGTATATACTTTCAATGCTGCAATGCCTGTTGAAATTGGCTTTATATTGGCTTGGACGAAAGATAAAAGCTTTTGGAAAAATGGAATTATGAAGATGTCTGAAAGATTTCAGAATAGTGAGACAAAACGGTGAATACGTTGTTCAATGAAATTATTGGTGAAAACAAAAAATGTTTCATTGTGTCTTTACCTAAAAACCGAACGAACCTTTTGGCCAAGCAAATAGTAATGTTCAAAGTGTGCGTCTCTGCTGCCATCTCGTGGGCATTTTGGAAATAACATGTTAGTGGCAGGTCAGCAGGAAACGTGGTTGACTATAGTAGAGTATCAATGAATGTTGATTGCAATGTTATTTAGACGTGTATTTAGTACGTTTTAAATATCAGGACTTAGTAGTTTCCTTTTGTTCCCTATTTCTATATTAACAGCGATGACAGTAAGACACATACTGTATATAATGTCAGTCCTTTGAAATTTGTTAAAACTTGCCTTAGCACAGGATGTTCCCTTTGAAAAATGTCCCAAGTGTGGCTCTCTGCTGCCATCTCATGTGTCCCTTGGGAATAACAGCTTCGTGCAGGGCAGCAGGAAAAGTCAATGGCTGTAATGAATTATCTACTAAGGGTTCATGGAATGTTATTTGAGAAGTGTCTTTCATTGCATTTAAATGAAAGGACTTTCTAGTTACCTTCTGTTTGTGACTTCTACATTAACAACCATGAGGGCGACACATGTGTTTTTTTATAATTTCAGTCCTTTGAAGTTGGTTGAAAACTGATGGATGGTACCATATGGTTATTTCCAAAACGTTCTAATTGCACACTTCTGCCCTCTGGCGGGCATTTTGGGGAATGACACTTTAGTGCAGATCTGCAGGAAAAATGGTTGATTCCAGTGGAATATCAAACACTGTTGATTGCAATACTATTTAGAAGTGTATTTCATAACTTTTAAATGTAAGTACCTATTAATTACCGTTTGTTCCTGATTTCTACATTAACAGCAATGAGAGCAAGAATGATACTCTATACAATTGTAGTTCTTTGTAATTTGTTTAATCTTGCTTTGTGGCTCATTAAGGTCACTTAGGAAAATGTCCTAAGTGTGGCTTTCTTCTCATCTCAAGTGCATCTTGGGAATAACACGTTATTGCTGGCCAGCAGGAAAGGTTGTTAGCTGTGGTGAATCATCTACAAATGTTTAATGCAGTGGTACTTAGTCCTGTGTGTTATTATTTTCATATAAATGGACTCTGTAGTTTATTTTTCCTCATCTTCCTTATGTACAACAGTGTTGTATTTATGTCAGGTGACTGGGTAAACCTGTGTTCATGTTTCAACTGTGTCCACATCTTTGTGGTCCAATGTCCCTTGTGTGTCGATATCTTGGCAGCATCAATGTCCCTCCCATGCCCAGATCCCCACCTCACTAATGTCCCAACCTCGCCAAAATTGTGATTGTGTCTAAGTCCCCTCTGTCTTGATGTCATGGCCATGCTGCTGTCCTGTTTGTGTCGTGTCCCTTCCACATCACTGTCCCATATGTGTCTATGTAGAGGACATGCTGCTGCGTTGCCTGCACATCAATATCCCATCTTCCTCGATGTCCCAGCTGCGCCGCTGTCCAACCTGCATAGATTCCTTGGCTGTGCCACTTCCTATCTTTGTTGATGTTCCAGTTCCCTTGGTGTCCCAGCCGCACTTCTGCACTGTCTGAGTCGATGCCTCGACCAAGTCACTACGTGAAATGCGCTGCTGTCCTTTCTGTGTAGATGTCTTGGCCGTTTCAATGTCCTGTTTGTGTCAGTGTCCTCTTGCATCAATGTCCCAGCTTATTGATGTCCCAACTGCATCGATGTTTCAAACGTGCCCATATCCTTTCTGCTTGAGTCCTGGCGGCATTGAGGTCCTGACAGTGTCATTTTCCTACCTGTGCAGCCATGGCTTGCCTCCTGGTTGAGGCTACACAGTCACCTGCCTTGTGCTCGCGGCCCCTGCTGCCCTCCGCCGGCTGCAGGCAGAGGACGACGGTCAGTCCTTTGCCCCCCTGTGGGTAATGCAAGGCCCTCCTGGCAGCTGGCTGTTCTCTCAGGCTGTGTCTGCGGCTGTTGCTACAGATTTAATAATTTAAGCAAAGCAACCTATTCTCAAGTGAATGATTATGTTAATGTAATTTGGAAGAGTTTATTAATTTACCTGGTGTCCTATAGTTTGTGGGATTGCCTAACAAAAGGCAACATTCCACGAATGCTGCACTTTTCCTAAATTACCTATCACCCATTTTACCTTTATAAGACCCTATTTCCCCATTCTCCCAAGTGTCCTGTATACCTGATATCACCTCATTGTCCGGTATTCATTCGTACTTGTGCACGTATTAAATGTTGAATATCTTGTATTGATCTGATTATATTATTTTGATTATTATCCCACAGGTGTCAGAGCCGACAAGGTTTGTGGACAATAATCACTTTGAAATCCCCCACAGTTTTGAAAAGGTGGCAGTGTGGAATGAATGGTGAGACAGTGCTAACTCCTGAACCCGTTGCAACTTAGAGATCATGGACGCCTGCTCTCTGAGGTCAGCATTCTTTTTGTTCACTCTGTCTTTTGGCCCTATTGCTGCTGGGTTTGGTAATATTTTGAAGTTTGCATTTGGAGAGACAAGGTTTTTATCTTACGGAACCACAGGTTTGTTACAATGGGAGGATACATTTCAGCTCCTGCCTCTGGCCTCTGGGAACAGGGGCCTGGCATCTGGCCCCAACTCCAAATTCTGGCCATGGTATCCTGATTATAGATCTGGGTGCTATGTCCAGGGCCTGTGCTTCAGAGTCAAAATGTATTTGGTTGTGTGTCTGCAGTCTTGCACCTCTTCGGATATGGCTTTGTGTCCTGGGTTCCCATGCGAGGTCCATGTGCAGATGAAGCTTTAGGTTCTAGTGCATGGAATCTGGCATTAAGGGTCTGATGTCAGTCCGTGGCATCTGGTGTTTGGCCTTCATACCGATTGGTCTGGCTTGGGTGTGGTCACACAGGTTTGGGTTTGGAGATTTGGGCCTGGAGTCCTGGTTTTGGTTTGGGTCTGCTCCAGGGTCCAGGACCTTCGGAGCCAAAGGTCTGTGTCTAGGATCCTGAGTTTGGCTGTGGTGTTTGGTGTCTGTCAACAGATGATGATTGTGTCAAATTCATCACCAATATGAGTCCCCAAGTGTATGGAGTTGAAGCACATTAGTAAAAAAAGGTAGGAAAACTCCTTGGAAGTGGAATGGGAAAAGTGAGTTTGATAAGTAAATAAGGATGGCAATGTACAGCCTGGTAATAAGTCTGAGGGTCTTATCTTCCTTAACCAAGGACATTTGAAAGCAAATGGTTCAGACATTCCAGACCACACAGGGGAAGACCCACCTCAGTCCCAGCCCTTCTCTGGTGACTTCTCTAAAGTAGAAAATTATCAGGGAAGGACCCAGATTGCTCTATGTGCTTGTTTTGTTGTATCAGCAAATCAACTGGCACACCGGGAAAGCTGAGTTCCATTGGGATACTCTTCTAAGACCTCCTCTAAAGTTCTCAACGTTAGAAAACAGGCAAAACTTTTAAAAAAAAGGACCTAGCATGCACTGTTCGTTGAGCACACATGCGCCTTCCCTTCTCTCCTTTGCTGCATATCTTTGCTTTGTTTCTCCTTGTGTCCAAAGGTCCCTAGGAGGCACGCAGGCAGGGGAGCAGTGGGCAGTGGCAGCTCGGCCCCGGGCTAACTCCCTGATCCTGTCTCTAAGGACCGTCTTTGTGCCTAATTTTTCTGTTTCCCAAGAAACACTTCCGTCTATGCTCACTCTTGGTGCTGTGATTGTGCCTCGTCTCTCTGAAGCCCTGTCTTTGTTTTGTTGTCCTTAGGTTTAATATACAGACTCTCAAAATTCTCTAGTTTTGTGTTGTGAAATTTTGCTACAGGACGTCAAGAATATACACACCTGAGACCTTTCCAGGGCAAACCCCACTTTGGTTCAGGCCCTTTTCGGGGACAGAATAGCCAAATTTTGTTTATTCACTTACCTGTGGATGGACAATTGAGTACTTTTTACCTTTTGGTTGTTGTTCACAGTGCTGTTATGAATAATCCTGTATAGATTCGTTATAACATCAGTTTTCAATTCCTCAGCTATATATTTCAAAGAGGAGTTATTGATCACAATAGGGCAATTTTTTTGAGGAAATGCCAAACCATTGTATACAATGTCTGCAAGGTTTTACATTTCCAAAAGAAATGGTCAATCTTGGTAATTTTTGCTTGTGATTATTAAAATTTCTCAGTTTTGCTTTCTCATTATAGCTTGTGTAGTGTCTGGGAAGGGGTATTTGTGCCATGATTTAGCCATTGAACATATTTTCTGAGTTTTTTTTTCTTACCACTTGTTTGAATGTCTTCTCTTCCAAAGGGAGTATTCAAGTTCTTCCAGAAATATAGATGTCTGCCTTGGGTGGTATGGCTCAGTGGATTGAGCACCAGCCTGTAAATCAAAGGGTCTCTGTTTAGATTCCCATTCAGGGTACACACCTGGGTTGCAGGCCAGGTTCCTAGTAGGGGGTGCATGAGAGGCAACCACACATTGATGTTTCTCTCCCTCTCTTTCTCCCTCCTTCCCCCTCTCTAAAAATAAATAAATAAAATGTTTAAAATAATATAGGTGTCTCTTCATTGATGAGTCCTAAAGTTCTTTGTTGTGGAAGAGAGTGTAATTGAAAGTATAATGTGGAACCATTTCCTCAATTCCATGGGTGGTATTCTCACTCTGTGAATATCTTCTCCTGCTACCCAGAGTTTTTAAATTAGGAGGACATCCCATTTACTCATTTACTTTAATTGATTTTGCTTTGGAAGAGTATGCCTTGATATGCCAGCAGCAACCTTATGCATCTCAGGTCTTATGTCTTTCATCATTGCATCATTTAATTTGCTTGATTTAATATAACTTGTTTCACAGAAACCTGCTTTATGGTTTTAGACATCAGATGATAACGTTTCAAGGGTTTAAGGGTTAAATAGGAGGACATACTGTTCTCTGTTGTATGATGTCCAGAGTCAGGCATCCAGGGTCAGGGACAGGCTTCGGACACCAGGTCTGGTGTCTGGTGCATGTCATGGTGGGGTTAGGATTAGGGGTTGTGGTTGTGGTTGATAGCATGACTTGTCTTTAACCTCATTCGAAACCATCGTGTTAGACTGTATCGTGACAGGTGTCCTATCAGTGTGTGATAAAAATCTTATCACAAGTGGTGAATGTATGGTTAGCCATTTTCACACTGAAGACACATGAACATAAGCAACATTTTCAGTCCCTTTGGCTTATTAATTTCAAGAAAGGTACAAGCGTAGCTGTAAGGCAAGAAAAGATCTGTGTTGTGTATGGAGAAGATGCTGTGATTGATGGAACGTGTCCGAAGTGAATTGTGAAGTTTCATGCTGGAGGTTTCTTGTGCACAGTTGCCCCATGGGTAGGCAGACCATGTGCAATGGAGAGCCATCCAGGGCAGATGTTCACTGAGGACAGATCACGGTATGGCATGTGGGAGACAAGCGACGTATTCAAAGTATCCTAATCAGGCCTCGAAAATCGTTTGCACCAACTTGGTTATGTTACTCACTTTGATGTTTGGGTTCCACAGAAGTTAAGCAGGGTGGTGGTGTTTGCTTCTTGACCATATATCCACATGCATTTCTCCACTGAAACATAAGGGATATGTTCTGTTTTCAGGTCCAATTGTGAGTAGGCGATGGATCATTGCTATTTGAGAATAATGTGGGATGGGACAGATTGTGGGCAAACAAAGGAACCGCCACTTGCCCCTCCAAAGGGTAGTCTTCATCCATAGCAGGTGATTTTGCCCATGTAGTGGATTCGGGGGGAGGTCTACAGAAGGAGTTCCTTGCAGAAAGGCTGTAGGTTACTCATAACAAGTACTACTCCCCGTTAGACCAACTGAAAGCACTGCCGGAGGGAAAGAGTGTGGAATTTGTTAGCAAAAGACGCACAAGCTTCAGGAGAAAGTGAGAGCCCACGTTTCCCTGTGATGACCATGGGAACACGGTTCCAGCCTGACTGCCCAGTCGTGATTCACTTGCAGTGCTCAGCAGACCTTGCACCTTTGCATGGTCATTTAGTTTCGTGTTGCTGAATTTCTCTTAGTGGAGAGAAATTTCCATTCCCTTGAAGACTGCAGAAGGCCCCTGGAAAGAGTTCTGTGTTTGGAAAAGAACAATGTTGAGGGATGATGGTATGGTGAAATCTCCAGAAAGGTGGTGGAGGGCAGTGGAATAAAACGGTGACGACGTTGTGCAGTCACGTTGTTGGGGGAAACTGAAAAGTGTGTCTGTCATTGCATCTCAGGGTCAAAAGCCAAGGAACCTTTCAGCCCAACCACATTAGTGGGATATGCCTTTCATCTGTCAGTCTCTGCTGCCATCTGGTGTCCATTTTGGGGATGACACCTTACTGCAGGTCAGCAGAAGTGGTTGATTCTAGTGGCGTATCAACGACCTTTCATGGCAGTGGAATTTACAAGTGCATTTGAAAGCGTCTGAATGTCTACACTGTCCAGTTACCTTGTGACTGGTTTGAAAGTGAAGGTCAAAGAGAGCGATGAATGTGGTTTATGTGACATTGCTTGGAACTGGCTTCGTAGCGCAGTAGTGTCAGGTTTTGACAATTTGCAGGCGTGCTTGGAAATCATCTGTCCTTGCTTTGTCTGCTGCAGCTTCTTTAAACAATGCAGAGATAAAATTTATACATAATGCTGCACCAAGAACTACAAAAAAAAGCAAAGTAAAATATCTGTGCCATCATTCCATGCATGTGCCCTTCCAGACTGTCTTTGGCCTCATTTAGTGGAGTTTGCCTGGACATTGTTTACCATTGTAGGTTCCTCATATGGGTGCAAAAGCTGTCCATTTCCAGCTTCTGTTTCTAGCGTGCGCATTCAAGGGTGAAGACTTCTTTTTCAAGTATTGGTTTGTAGCATCTTTAGCATCATTCATGCCCAGTTATGTTGTAATTGAAATGGCAAATCATTTTGGAACTTCTGTAGTAGTCTATTTCAGAAGTCCTGAACAACAGAACTTTCTCCTCATCTATTCTCTGTGAATGCTAGCATAAGGGCTATGAGAGCAGAAACATGCTGTGTAGGGTTTCGAGGCAGCGCTGCTTGTTGAACTTTGCCTTAAATTTGGTTGGCCATAGAGTCCATTCAGCCAAAAAGCGTGTTCAGCCGCCTACCCCACGTCCACTGCTGCCTCACCCCCACCCCATCACCTGGCTCCGGTCAGTCGCTTATACGTATCTTTAACCTCATTTGGAACCATTGCATTAGACTGTATCATGACAGGTGCCCTATCACCGTGTGATTAAAAAAATTCTCATCGTAAGTGGTGAATGTGTGTGTGGCCCTTTTACCACTGAAGACGCATGAACATAAGCAGCATTTTCGGCCCCTTTGGCTTTGTCATTTCAAGGAAGGTACAAGCCTAACTGTAAGGCAACAAAAGGTTTGTGGTATGCATTTAGACATTGCTGTGAGTGATGGAACGTGTCTGAAGTAGATTGCAGAGTGCCATGCCGGAGATTTCTCGTGCACAGCTGTTGCATGGTATGCAGATCAGTTGCAGTGGAGAGCCATGGAGGTCAGACGTTCACTGAGGGCAGAGCACATTATGACACGTGGGAGAAAGACGAGATACTCAAATTATCCTAATCAAGCATCAAAAATCATTTGTGCCAGCATGGTTACCTTAATCACTTTGACGTTTGGGTTCCACAGAAGGTACGTGTGGTGGTAGGGGACCCTCCTGACTGCATTTCCACAACCGGTTCTATATGGAAATGTAAGGAAAACCTTCCGTTTCTAAGGCCAGTTTTGGAGGGGATCAATCATTGACAGTTGAGATGCGTTCCATGTGTCTGTCTCTGCTGCCATCTCGTGGCTATTTTTGGGAATGACACCTTAGAGCAGGTCAGCAGGAAAAGTGTTGGATTACCGTGGGATATCAATGACTTTTGATGTCTGTATTATCTACGTGTGCATTTGAAAACGTCTGAATGTCAGTACTGTTCAGTTACCTTGTGACTGGTGTCTAGATTAACAACCATGGATCAATAAGCATGTTTTATGTGATATTTACTGGATGTCACTGTGTAGCGTAATAGAGTCGGGTTTCTGCAAGTGCCAAGTGAGTTTGAAAACGATTTATAGTTTGCTTTGTGTGTTGCAGCTCCCTTAAAAAACTCAGAGGTGAAATTTATTTAAAATTCTCCACCAATCGGTAAAAGGAATAAATTAGTATATAAGCGCTTTCATTTTATGTACATGTTCTTCTGGACATGTCTACAGGCTCGTTTCCTCTGCTTTGCCTGTACTTTGTTTACTATTTTAGGTTCCTCGTATGGGTGCAAAACTGGTAAATTTCCAGCTTCCATTTCTAACCTGTGCATTCAAGGGTGAAGACTTCTTTCTCAAGTTTGGTACGGAGCATCTTCACTGTCATTCATGTCAAGTAATTTTGTAATTTCAATGGTGCTTCATGTCGGAGGTTGTGTAGGGGTCCATTTCACAATTTTTGAATGACAGACTTTTCTAGTCACCCATTGTCAGGGAATGCTATCTTAATTGCTATGAGAGCCAAAAACAGATTGTATAGGATTTAGACGCTGCGATGCTAATTGAATATTGCTTTAAATCGGGTTGGCCACAAAGTCGTTTTCTTCTGCCCCCCTACCCGCACCAGTTATGTGACTCCAGTCCCATATACTTGTTATTAAAGTCATTCGAAACTCTATTATGGTCCCTGTCAGATCTTCTTTCATTAAAAAAACTCATCAAAACTGGTGAATACTTGTGTGGCCATTTTCATACTGAAGATGGATGAACATAAGCCACGTTTCTGGCACAGTAGGCTTTGTTGTTTCCAAAAAGGCACAAATGCCATTGTAAGGCAAAAAAGACTTGTGCTGTGTATGGAGAAGGCGATGGGAGTGATGGAACATATCCAAAGTGGATTGCGAAGTTTCATGCTGGAGATTTCTCGCGCAAAGTTGCCACGTCAGTCGGTAGACCAGTTTCAGTGGAGAGCCATGGAGGGCAGACATTCACTGAGGACAGACCACAGTATGGCACACAGGAGACAGGCTACATACTCAAAGGATCGAAATTGAGCATCAGGAATTATTTGCACAAGCATGGTGATATATATCGCTTTGACGTTTGGGTTCCGTGGAACTTAAGTGGGGTGGTGGGGAATCCCTTTTGACAGCATTTCTACAAGTGGTTCTCCACTCAAACCTAAGGAAAACATTCTGCTTCCAAAACAAATTTGAGGGGGGATGAATTCTTGATATGTGATAAGAGTGTGGAATGGGAGAGATTGAGGGAAACAAAAGAACCACCACCAGCAACCCCTCCAAAGGGCGGTCTTCATCCAAAGGAGGTGCTGTTGTGTACGTGGTGGAATCCGGAAGGTGTTCTGCAGTAGGAGCTCCTTGCAGAAACCCAGCGGGTTATTCCCATCAGAACAACTGAAAGCCGCCTGTGGGAAAGTGTTCAGAATTTGTCAGAGAAGATGCAGAAGGTGCATGGCCATGTAGTTCAGTCTTTCCGAATCTCTCTAAATGGAGAGAAATTTCCATTCCCTGGAAGACTGCAGAAGGCACCTGGAAGAGTGCTCTGCTCTGAAAGATAACAACGTCATGGGACGATGGAATGGTGAAGTTGTCTGAAAGGTGGCAGAGGGTACTGTAACAAAGGGGCAATGACATCGTGCAGTCATGTTATTGGGGGAAAATGAAGAGTGTGGCTGTCATGGCATCTGATGGTAAAAAGCGAACAAACCTTTCCGCCAAGCCAAGTTCCAAGCGTCTGTCTCTGCTGCCCTCTTGTGGACATTTTGAGGAATGACATCAGTGCAGCTCGGCAGGAAAAGGGGTTGATTCCAGTGGAGTATCATTGACGTTCGATGGCAGGGGTATTTACAAGTGCATGTGAAAATGTCTAATTGTCAGGGCTGTGCAGTTAGCTGGTCACTGGTTTCTAGCCTAAGAGTCAAGAGTGCACTTAGCGTGTTTTCTTTTTACATATTTTATTTATTTTTAGAGAGAGGGGAAGGGAGGAAGAAAGAGAGGGAGAGAAACAGCAATGTATGATTGCCTCTCACATGGCCCTCACTGGGGACCTGGCCCGCAACCCTGGCATGTGCCCTGACTGGGAATCAAACCGGGACCCTTTGGTTCCCAGCCCGCGTTCAATCCACTGAGCTACGCCAGCCAGGGCAATTAGTATGTTTTATGTGATGTTTCTTGGATCTGGCTGTGTAGGCTGATAGAGTTGGGTTTCTATAAGTTCCAGGTGTGCTTGACAATGGTAACTTGCTTTGTTGCAGTTTCTTTAAATGTTTCAGAGGTAAAATGTATCTAATATTCTTCACCAAGAGTTCAAAGAAAGTAAAGTCAAATACAAGCGCTCTCATTTCATATATGTGCCCCTACAGACATGTTTATGGGTTTGTTTCCTTAATTTTGCCTAGATCGCGTTTCCTTTTAGGTTCCTCGAACTGGTAAAAAGCAAAGAATTTTCTGTGAAGCCCATAGAAAGAGTGTTTCCAGCTGTCGGTCTCTGCTGCCGTCTCGTGGTCATTTTGGGGAATGACACCTCAGTTAAGGCCAGCAGGAAAAGTGGTTGATTCCATTGGAATACCAATGACGTTTAATGGCAGTGGTATTTACAAGTGCATTCGGAAGCATCGAAATCTCAGCACTGTCCAGTGACTTTGTGACTGGTTTTCAAGTTAAGGGGAAGGGAGCGATGAACATGGTTTATGTGACCTTTGTTGGAACTCGCTTTGTAGCGTAGTAGAGTTAGGTTTTGTCAAGTTGCAGGTGTGTTTGAAAATTATTTGTCATTGCTTTGTCTACTGCAGATTCCTCATACAATTAGGAGGCAAAACTTATGCATAATGCTGCACCAAGAGATACCAAAGAAA
>PVJI01033235.1:0-11454 GCA_004026765.1 Micronycteris hirsuta
TGGAAGGTGTGGGGAAATACTGAGAGGAGCGTGGACACACCTCCTCAGGGACAGTCCCGTCAGTGACAGAACTGGGGCTCCTCCATGAGCAGGAGCCTCAGCGAGTGGATTCCAAAACCCCACATAAGAGGGGCTTCAACCTGCCGACTGCCAAGACGAGACCTCACATTGCGGGGGGTGAGCAGCCGCGTGGACGTGGCCGGAACGCGCTGTGCAGGCTCCGATCTCCTCACAGGGGAGCAGGGCAGCCATCTGTCCTCGTGTCTGTCCACTGACGTCTGTCCTCAGAGGCGAGAGGAAGGTGAGCTCTTGCCTGAAAACTGTGTACAGGTGATGCGGCGTGAGTGTGGGTGCAAGTGTGGACATGCGTGTGGACCGATGTACTCACAGACACACACAAACACACTGCCACACTCACACGTACACACACGAGCACACGCTCACACAAACACACGAGCGTGTAGCAGCTTCTCTGAACGGTGTGAGGTACCCGCACGGCGACCATCCTGCACCTGCCGGTCACGGGGAGGAAAGAGAACGCGGACAGGTGAGGTCTGTGCGTTTTGATTTTGCACCAAAGGAACTTTTCAAATCCTGCAGTTTCACACAAAATAAGATATGGCTTCAGTTTTACTTTCTCAACGTTTCACCGTTACTGAGGTAAGATCAACACAACGAGTGTGCACATTTAGGTGTCAGTGTGCTGCTCGTGCACGGGGCTCACCCTGAAATCATCGCCGTGAGGCAGCTGATTTTAGCCATCCCCCGCCTCCCGTGGATGCCGTGTGTGCATGTGTGTGCGTGTGTGTGTGCATGCCTGTGCGTGTGGGGAGAGCGTGCAGATCTACTCTTTCTGCGAATTCCAAGCGCGCGTCATTCCCCGTGGCCGCCCTTCTCCGCCTCCCGTCTGTGGAGCTCGTTCACCTCAAGACGGCCAGCTTGAGCCCTGCGACCAATAGCAAATATTCGTTTAAATTAAATACAAACTTGACAACTAAAAATGAAGTTTGTCATTGCCCTGAAGACCAGAAGACCCCCTCTCTCCCAATCACCGCATGCTTGACGGAGCCCAGGTGTGCATCTGGGATGTGTCTACAGACAGATCAGATCAATGACAGGTGGCAGACCACTGTGCCGCCACAGCAATAAGTCTTTTCACGCATTAATTTGACTTACAATCGATGAAATGCCAAAGTTCTAGAACCCACTCAGGCAAGGAGAAATCCAAATGATAAACCAGGGTATTTTGAGCCGCACCTCCCCTTCCCAGGCATGATCTGGTAAAGTCCCGTTCACGATGGCAGGAAAGCTCAGAGGAGGGATTGACAAACAGCGTGAGGGATGGAAAACAAGCTGCAAATTAAATACCACACAGATAAGCATTACCCGGGAAAAAACGGAATGTATCGAAATCCGCGGCACCTCCGGGGGAGGCTGGGATTGCAGAGCCCCGTGAAACGGGGCTCTCACGCGTCACGGGGAGACTTCCTCTCGCAGGAGGCGAGCGGCGGAGGTGGGGTGTCTCAGCGTACCTGTTCCAGGGCGGGCAAAGCCCGCAAGGGCAGAAGGCAGGGTCCGTGGGCGCGGGAGGAAGCTGCCCCTCCAACCTGGTGTCGACTGCGCAGCTGGGGACGCGAGCAACCTGTTGGTTCCACAGTGCTCGGCGCGAGAAAATGAGATCCATTCCTCTTAATTAAATATAGATTGAGCTGGAATCAGCAAGTTGCTTTATGGAAAATATGCTCATCTTCATGCATAAGACGTGACCTGTGAAGACGGGACACGGTGTCGGCCTTGTTGGTTTTTTTCCCTTTTTTTTTTAAAGGCTTCAGACTTGGTTTCAATGTAAACCAATTCAACCAAGTTTGGCAGCTTCCCAAAGTGAACCAAGAGCTGTCTTCTTGGGGGAAATGCATACACATATACAGGGTTGAACTTTTCAAGGAGATTTGTGTTACCAAACAGAAGGAAACTGCAAAAAGCGTACAAGTAAATAAAGCCTCCATTCTCCAGAACAGGCGGGAGGACCGGGACTCTGACGTCTAAGGAGAGAGACGAATAAGGAAAACCATCGCGTGAACAGGATCAGCTCTCGATTTCAGGGTGAAACGGGGTCCGTCGTTCTCAACGCAGCTCTCAGTCCATCAAACACAGCCAGTGCCCGGCTCTCGGAGTTGAATGAGGTGGCGTGTGTGCGGCTCCAAGACCAGAACCGGACACCCGGCTGGTGGCAACGAAAGAAATTTCTAGAACTCTTCAGTCGTGGGCTGGCTGCTCTGGGCTGAACCAGGAGCTGTGAGACCGGGCTGGGGGGGCCTGTTCTGTCCAGGGGGGTGCATGATCGGATATGTTGCTGACTGGAGACCGAGTTTCTCCTCTCGGTTGTGTGCTGCACTGACACTTTCGGCCCAAAGAGATGTCCCCGTGACAATCCGGGAGCAGGAGAAACTGCCCCAGGCCGTCGGATCTCTGGGGACAGGACTCGCACCATGCCCAGCTTTGCTCTCCCAGGTGAGTCCCGCAGACACCACTGGTCCCCACCAGACAGGAGCCCCGGGGGCCGGGGCCTGCCACCCGATTCCACATTCAGTGTGAGAGGTAAACGTGTAAGTAAAACGATCGGAGCTCCACAAATCGGATTACAGTTTCTCTCTTTGTTAATAAAGTGACCTGTCGCCGAGAACAATTTTTCCCGTTTTTAAATAAACATTTAAATGTTGACTATAGAAAGTTCAATTTCAGGATAGACCTAAATGAAAATTCTGTTACCAAGGCATGCTACCAGCCTTAGCTGTGTTAGAATTTAATAAGACAAGCACTGATCCATTTAAGTCAGTGTTCATGAAGAGAAAAATTACCGACTTAAAGATTTTTCAATAATGTTCTGTCATAATTGTACGGATTGTTTCGCACGGCTACTCGGAATGCAACGGCGCTGAGTTCCTGCAAACCGGAGGCCGTGCTCGTGGTGTGCCCTCCTTCGTGGGAGAAAGAGGCGCGTGTGATCAAATGCTCACACTCGGGAGACAGAACTAGAAGGACGGTCTGCAGGACAGAAGCAGAAGTCGTGGCAGGCAATGGCCGGCTGTCATTTGGAACCATGTGAATATTTTATGAAACTATAGCACAAAAGGCGATGTAAAGTGTAAATCCCAAATGACGAAAAAATGAAATAAAACTCAAGCCGGAAGCCATGAGCTGAGCCTCGAGCCACCTCTCCCAGCAGGCGGCCTGCTCCACCCAGGGCCCCCGCCCGGGAAAGCGAGAACACAGACATTCTCCCCGGGACCCCGCCAAGACCCTGGCCCACATGCCTGCCTTCTCCAGGTCCAGGGGACGTGCCCAAGGGACTGACATTGACCTCCAGGACACTGACCAGACATCGAGGGACCCGGCAGCTGGCCTGTGCTCTGTGACCAGGAACCGAAAGTGGCCGGGACAGCCCGGAGGGCTCTGCGGGATGCGGGGCTGGAGATGAAGCCACTCTCAGCAGGGGGACAGGCGGTGAAACAGGAGCCAATGGAACATCCAGGACTGAAAACTAAAGTACCTGAAGTGATAGCTCTCTGAGTGGACGGACAGCAGCTGGAGATGGTGGCGGGAAGGAGCCGCCCCCTCGAGATGGACCGGAGGGATGTCCCTCAGATGGCGAGAGGAAGCAGAAGGGACAGGGACCGTGGGGCGGTGAGAGCCAGACAAAGCTGCCCCTGGACTCCAACGGGGGGACAACGAGACCGGGACACAAAGTAACACCTGAGGATGACAGAATGTCTGCAGTCGCACTGACTCGGTGACACAGCTGAATTCACAGACCCGGCAAAGCCACACGGGACAAAGCTAAAGAAACTGCACAGGGTCCCATGGTAGAAACTGCTGAAAGCCACCCAGAAAAATAACCTGGAGGCTGCCAGAGAACAAGGACAAACCCTGTAGGGGACGATGACCGGGCGGTCACCGAGGCCGGGGCCCTGAGCAGCAGCCCTTTAAACAGCTGTTGTGGAAATACAGTAACGTAGAATCTTAGAGCGAGAAAAACAACCCAAATAAACCCCCAGGCGGGCTTTCCGCTGTAGGACACGACCAGCCAATTCCAACGTTTATGCGGACACAGCCAGGGCCTGGATGACGAAAGCAGTTTCTAAATGAAAGCTGGGCGATTCTTCGTCCTTCCTTCACGTCCTCCAGTGACGCTGCCGGAAGCAAGGTGGCTGCCTTGGTAAAAACACACACACAGGCCCACAGCACAGAGCGGAGGGCGGACACAGGCACACACACGTGTGGTCGCTCGGGGTCCAGCAAAGGCGCCGAAGAAAGCCCGCAGGAAAATGACTTTCAATACAGGGGGAATGACCGTTAACTGCCGCCTCGCCAAACACACAGAGCATGACTCAAAATCAACCAGCTTCTAGAAACATGTACTTGTGACATTGGAACAGAACACAGAGTTCAAATTATTAAACATTTGATCACTGGGACGCCCAAATGTAAAGGCGTTTGCTCAGCACCAGTGAGACAGTGAAACTCCAAGTCGCAGACCAGAGGCCACGTCCCGCCACGACACTAGATAAAGGGCTCGCGTCTGGAATGTAAGAAGGTCGCCCCCCTCGCGCCCCGCCCAGCGAGAAAAGTGCGGGTTTGGACCCACGCGCCGGGAGGGCTGCATGGCAGGGTGGGGGGTTGCGAGAGTGTGAAGCAACATCGAACGCTGGCAAGACCCTCCAAATGGAGGCCCGGGCCGCTCGGGCGCGGAAACGCTTCTGTTTTCTCACTTTGACACGGAGCTCTGAAATAATACTGCTAACTGTTTATCTTTTCCTTCTCTGTATTTTTTTTTTAGAAACTGGATTTTAACTCTTGACAGCTGCAAATCTAAAAGGTCACCGAGACCTGGTTCCTCTACCACAGACGCGGGCGTTCACTCAGCTCCCTGGCCACGGTGACATGGGGCTGAGACCCGTGCGGACGCGCAGTAAGTTACAGACTCTGCGCCTCAGCGCCTGTGGTCCCCACGGCTTCCTCCGGCCCCTCGGGAGGGACTGGAGGCAGCCAGGAGGTGGGGGGGCCTCGGGCCCCTGCCAGAGGCGGGAGTTCCCGCCCCCCCGTGTGGCCTCCACGAACACCCAGGGGGAGGGTGCCGTCAGGTGAGCGCTGCAGGGGGTGAGGGTCCTGACTCCCACCTGGCTGGGGGAGCGGGGCTCCTCATCGCTGCTCCCAAGTCAACTCCACTGACCCTGCCAAGGGGCTCGCTCCAGGCCAGCAGGGACCCCAGTCTAGGTGCCCCCTGACCTTCTGAGACCACATGCCTGGACTGGGACCTCGCTGCAGCCTGGAAGCGTGAGCGCGGGGGGCTCATGCTCTCTGTGCCGTGGACTGGAGCGGCGTGACTGCTGTGTGGGCTAGGATTGTCCCGCCAGGCGCCCCTTTCCGGGTCCTTCCACCAGACAGCAGGCTGCCATTGGCCTGCTGTGTTTGGGCTGACCCGCCGGTCCCTTAGGTAGATGGCTCTTCTCTCCAAGTCGGGACTGGGGAGGAGAAGGAGGGCCCGCCCGCCGTGAGCCACAGTAGGAGCTTGTTTCCGATCCCTGATGAGGCATTTCAGTCCCACTATGTGTGCTTTTGTTCTCTGTTTTATTGGGAGGCTGGAGGGTAGCGTGGAAGAGGCACAGATGGCAGGTGTCTGAGAATGTCTTCCTTACGTGAGGGTGACGGGGTGCTGTGTCTAGTGGGAGAGGGAGACAGACAGACAGACCAAGGGACGAGATGTCCTTTGACCCTGCCTGCCCTCCTCCCCGCTCCGCATCCACACACATTACGGCGCATCCGCCATCCGGGGGCCGGGCGTGAGGCGGTGACGGATTTGTGAAGCTTTTGGCTGCCCTTCCAGGGCTCCCGTTGTTTCCTCGGGGGCTCGGTGGGGTGGGCAGTCTGGGCTGGGTCAGGACATGCCAACAAATCGCATCACTTCTGCCTCGGTGACCGAGGACAATGACATGCCATATGCCAGTGGCAGGAAATGAATGGGGCTCATTTACTCTGCACCGGGCACTTCAGCCGTCAGCGTTCGGAGGCTGCCTGGCAGGCTAGAAGGTGGCGGAGATGCAGGGCAGCCCCACCCCCCGAGCGTTGTTAGGGGTGCAGGACTCGAGCCGGGTGGGGTAGGGGGCACTGGAAGGTGGCCCACCTGGTGGTGAACGTCAATTTCAGGATGGGAACAGAGGTCAACCGCCACCCCCCGCCCCCCGCCCCCCACACCAAGGGGAGGAGAGAGGAAACGGTGCTGAGTGGTCCAGCTGCAGGGCGCACAGGGTCACCGTGGGCGTGCGTGCCCGCACTCAGCGCAGGCTGCCGCGCACGCAGATGCCACAACAGCCTGCCCACCAGCGACCCCGCCACCTGGGCGCACCGGCACCCCGGCCACCCCCAGCTCCGACCTGACCCCTGAGCTCTGCGGCGGCACCTCGTGGGCCTCGGCAGGTGGAAGCGGGGGGGGGCGGCCGTCGTGACTAAGGAGCCGCCCTCCTGCTGCACTGAGATGCTCTGGCGTCGTCCGGCCGTTGGCCCAGGGCGGCTGTGGGGCAGGCGGCGTCGGGAGTCTCCTCTCTTCGCCAGCACCGCGGTCCGCAGCGCAGTCCCAGTGGCTGGCCCGGCGGCGCCCGGCATAGAGACGCACTTCTTACACAAGAACGGTGCTGACGGGCGTGTGCCAGGCTGGTGAGCGGGTGTGAGACGCCGGGGGAGACTGATTCCGCATGGTCCCGCCCCCAGCGAGGTGACACGAGAGACTTTCCACGGCAGGGCCGTGGGCAGTCAGGGCCCAGGCTCCTCAGGAAGGAGGGAAAATGAAGACATTTTCAGAGAGAGAAAGCTAGCAAACCCAAGCCTCTGAATTTAACAAAATGATCACAGAAGGAAGCCTGGAACTTTGCGGGGGGGGGAGGGGGGAGGGAGATAGTCATTGACATGGGTAAAAACCGAGGTAAATATAGTATGCCTGCCTGTGGATTTCTTAAATCAATTTGATGGCTGAACCAAAAATAACATCACCAACCAGCACAGAGGCGTCCCGTGTGCGCGGGGGAGAGGATGTGACCTTTAGGTTTCAGAAGCGGGGAGGGCGAGGGGCCTCATTGGATGTGAGAGCTCTGCCCCCACCCGCGGTGCTGAGCTGCCAGCACACGGTAACAATACTCATGTGTGTATCCCAATGTCCAGAGCAGCCCTAAAAGCTACACAGAGTAACACACCCAAAACCCCAGATACATCCTGTAACATGTTCGCAGAGCCCACGGAGAGACAAGGAGAGAACCAGGAGAATGAAAAGCAGAAATAAACGAAACACGGGTGATCACATGGCAGGCGTGTGTCTGAACGCTTTGCAGGAACTCAGGGCGAGCGCTGACACAGGTGCCGCGGTGACAAGCCACTGAGAGAGAGAGAGAAGCCTCAGGCTGTGCCAGGACGCAGGACACGCAGCTCAGAGGTGGCCCACCCCCAAGAAAGGCTTTCCCAGGGACCCAGGAGCAGAGTCCTTGCATCGCTGGGGACCCAGCACAGGACCAAAGGCTTGAACTCTACAGTGACTTTGAAGGCCAGTAATGACCTGGGCACATTCTTTCCACTGTCTTTTTTTTTTTTGTATCTTGTATTTTTTTCGTTACCATTTAGTCCCCTTGCACCCCCTCCCTCCACAATCCCACACCGTGGTACACACCCGTGAGGCCTTCTTGCTCCTTGCTCAGCACCCCCCACCACATAGCTGTCACCTGCTCCCCATCTGGGTCTGTCCCCACTTCCCTTGTTAGTGTCCTTGTCGACGCCTCACTGGACTCAGCCAACGTGCAAAGTCTGCTGCCCTAGCAACTGTCCCCCGAAGAGCTGTTTTGACAAAATTCAGAGTTTTCTTGAATGCTCAAAATGCATCATTTTATAAAGCTCTGTGCCCAGTCGCACAATTCTAATGAAAAAGAATCTAAAACTTTTCCTAAACCTACCATTTGAAAAGTCACGATGACCTACAATTTTGCCTGAAGGCCACGTGTCAGACCACGGAAGCACGCGGACACGTATGAACACACCTGTGAGCCTCAGAAGGCTGAGTGTCAGGAGCGCGTCCCAGTCACCTGCTGTGTGCAGGGCGCAGGACGACACCCGCCAGGCCCCTGAGGCCTGGCTCGGAACCTCCCCGAGCCCATCGGTGCCCGTCCGATTAGTTTTGCACAACCTTTTGCTTTGATCGTAAAGGCCAAGGCATGTCTAACCCTAAAAAGCAAAGATTTCAAGGAGTGAGTGTCTTTCCCCATGAGAAAGAAGGTAGTTCAGAACGACTGCCAGAACCGCCTACGAGGCACCGACCCATGGGCGGGCGCTGGCAGCGGGCGGGGGGCCGTGCCAGGGAGACTCTGCATGTGCTGCGTGAGTGACGGGCATCGCGGCGTCCCAGGCCCTGCCAGGAGTCCGCTGGGGCCTCATGCAGCTCCTGCTTCTGATTACAACTCCCTGCCGGCAGCGGAGGCTGTCAGCTCTGCTTGCCCCACGGAGAGAAACAAAGCGACTCCTCTTTCCGCTGCCAACCGCAGCGCCCCGTCCTCCGCGAGGCTGTGAGCGCTCTGAGTGACAGAGGCCCGCCAGAGGGACTGACATTTGGGAACGGCCACCGAGGTTGGTGGAGAGGCAGCTCCTGGGGCTGGATGCTGTGCAGAGGCGTCGGGCTGCCTTCTGCGTCACACGTGGATATTCCTCCGAAACACACGTGGCCCCGAGAGGAGCCTTGTTGGCCCACGGTCTGTGCCCTTGTCCGGCAGCACGCATGCACTGAAGGCCTCTCATCCTTTCTCTGCCGTGGCAAAGCCGGAGGAGCTGGACCCTCACCCCATCCTCATCGTTTCAAGGCCCGGGAGACTTGCCGTGGGACGGGCGCATGACCAGTGGGGCAGAGGACCGGGGCCGCAGCCGATGTGCCCGAGGAGCAGGGCCGGGATGGGCTCTCAGGACTGCGAAGAGCTCACGTTTTCTTTAAAACAAGAATGGCTGCAACCTGGACAGGCACGGGGACCCGCCGTCTGCCTCGGAGCTGGCTGGGGCAGCTCCGCTCCGCGTTGGTCCAGCTGCTCTGCGCCTGCCTGACGAGCCGGTGGGCGCGAAGACCACCTGAGAGGTCTCAGCCCGCACGGCCTGGTGAGTGCACTGCTGACCCCGGAGGCCAGGATCAAATATCAGGGTGACACGTGCCCCAGGGACTCCAGGTCGATGCTCACAGGGGAGAGGAACCGGCACTCGGGGACGGAAGGGTTGAGCACGGGTGCCTCAGAGCAGCTCCGAGCCCCGCGGTTGGGGCTCAGGCTCTCTGCTGCGCCTCTAAGCTGGCGTCTCCTGTCTGTCCATCTCGGAGGGTGAAACACGCCCGCATTTTCCCAGGAAAGAGTGGCAGGAAGCTTTGTCGCCGGCGTGGGGCTCTTCAGGGAGCGTCCCCAAGTGAGCAGACAGTTCTTCCAGGCAGTGGGCACGGCCCACTGTGGGCGCCCCTCCCCAGCCAGACACCGGATGCAGAGCAGGACTGCAGAGGGGACACGCCCAACAGCAACCAAGGAAGACACTGCGTACCAAGGAGACACACAAGCCAATGTTTCCTTTAAATTAAAAAAAAAAAAAATGCAGCAGGGATAAATTTTTTCAAAGTAACAATGTTATGTAACAGGAGAAAGATTTGAAAACAACCTGCAGGCTCTCCTGAGACTGTCGCCAAAAATTTGTCATGGAGTGTTTTGCCTCCTTCTTCAGAGTGGAGACAGTTTCCAGTAACTCTCTCCTGTGACGTGTGCCCGTGAGTCTGAGTGTGCAAGGAGTCACTGGCCCCACGCAGCGCCCACAGCACACTTCGCGTCCCTGCCACCAGCTCTTATGAAGATGGCGTGGGAAACCGGCAGTGAGATCAAAACACACGCTTCCTACCCCTTGGTGACTGTGTCCCTCGGGGCCCAGCTGACCCCTGGACACATGGCCCTTGCTGAGCCCTCAGGAATTCGTCCACTTGGGCCTTTTCACATGAGGGTGTCCAGTGACCCTCCAGCAGGACCCTTCCGGCATGAGCTGCTGTACAAGTTACACACAAGGGGACGCTGGTGGTGCGTCGGTGGGGACCACCAGCGTTTACTTAAACGTCAGTGAACACAGAATCTATTCCCCTCACTGTTTGTTCCAAAATTAGTCCTTTAACCGCTTTACAAAGAGGCCACACAGCGCGGCCAGGTAATAAAAATAACAGCCCCCTGAACATAAACAACTGAACGAAGCATTAGGGAGAAAGATCCGTCGGATCATCTAAAGAGCGCCGCGGCTGCGGCTGTTAGCAGGAATTATTTAAGCCGTGATCTTCGCCCAGGCTCTGCTCTCCCACGGTAAGAGTCCCACCCACGACCCAAGCCCACGGTTTTGCTGCAGGGCTCACTCAGAGCGCAGCGCCTGCACTGGGGCGGGACCTCACGCGCAGAGACACCGGACCTGGAGGAGAGATTTGTCCTTTGGGGAATCGGGGCCCAAAGCCCCAGGCCGTGTGGAGATCGGGACACGGAAAAGCCCGCAGGTTTCTCGTCTCCAGGGGAAATGAGGAGTAAGCAGTACAGACTTTGAGGCGGACATGCGATCATTCTCAGCAAATCCACCTTAGCGTGAACCTGCGCCCAGGAGGGGGGAGAAGGAGATCCCAGCCAGAGCTCCACAGGCCTGTGCTGGGGGTCCTGACCGCCCCGCACTGGGGGGCAAGTGGGGGCATGACGGTCAACAAGAGCAGGATGACCAGGAACCAGTCACAGAGCACGCTGTCCCTGCCTGCCGCCCCTCCACACCTGGGCCCTACAGTGCAGCTGAGGCCCCTCCAGGTGCCAGATCCCCAGGCCCAGCAGCACCCACGGCTCAGGGAGTCAGACGGCCCCTTGCTGCAGGTCCGACCTGGCACTGTCCTCTCTGCTGCTGCATCTTCTTCCCTGGACGCGTGCACTTCATCAGCTCAATGCTGCAGCAGAAGGAACTTCTGCCTCCTGAGGGCTTCTCCGGGGTCCGGGGCTCACACACCGCTCAGCCTGGCCGCTCAGGTCTCAGTTCGTCGCTGTGACCCCCCCCATCCCCACTGGGTCCTGTGCTCCCTCCTGGCACAGGGGCATGGGTCAGCTACCCTCACCACAGGACCGTGACATTGGTGATAGGGACAGGAAGGACCTTCAAAACGCTCTTGTTCATAAAAGCCATGAGAAAACTGGCAGAAATGGTCAGAGTCCCCTTCCTCAGAACTGTGGGAATTCAGTAAGTCCGCGGGAACCCAGCAGCATCAGCCCAGGGGAGACAGCTGCACCCCACTGAGAGCAGAGAGCTCGGGCTTCTCACCTGGCCCTGCCCCCATGGTCCCCCCCACACCCCAGAGAAAAGTAAAGGGAGAAATAGACTGCAAAACACAGTAGCTGG
>PVJI01033236.1:0-11440 GCA_004026765.1 Micronycteris hirsuta
AATGAAAGAATAGACCAAATCTCCAGAAAAAGAGCTAAATGAAATAAAGGTAAGCGGTCTGTCAGATGCAGAGTTTAAAACACTGGTCATAAGGACACTCAAGGAACTTAGTGGGGACCTCAGCACCATAAAAAAGATCCAGGCAGAAGCCAAGGGTTCAGCCCTGGCTGGTGTGGCTCAGTAGATTGAACACCCACCTGCGAACCAAAGGGTCACTGGTTCGATTCCCAGTCAGGGCACATTCCTGGATTGTGGGCCAGGTCCCCAATAGAGGGTGCATGAGGGGCAACCACACACTGATGTTTCTCTCCCTCTCTTTCTCTCTCCTTTCCCCTTTCTCTAAAATAAATAAATAAAACCTTTTTAAAAAAGAACTCTTTAGAAACCAAGGAATCACTAACTGAAGTAAAGAACAATTTATAGGGAAATAACAGTAGAGCAGATGAAGCCAAGAATCCAATCAACAATTTGGAATACAAGGCAGCAAACAACAACCAATCAGGACAACAAGAAGAAAAAAGAATTCTAAAAAATGAGGATAGTGTATGCAGTCTCTGGGACAGCTTTCAGAGGTCCAGCATTCGCAGCATAGGGATGCCAGAGGGAGAAGAGAAAGAGGGAGAAGTTGGGAATCTATTTGAAAAAATAGTGAAAGAAAACTTCCCTAATTTGGTGAAGGAAATAGACATACAAGTCCAGGAAGCACAGAGAGTCCTAATTATGATGGCTGCAAAGAGACCCACTCCAAGACACATCACGATTAAAATTCCAAAGGTTAATGATAAAGAGAGAATCTTAAAAGCAGCACGAGAAAAGAAGTTATTTACCTCCAAGGAGTTCCTGTAAGACTGTCAGCTGATTTCTCAAAAGAGACCTTTCAGGCAAGAAGGGGCTGGAAAGAAATATTCCAAGTCATGAAAAGCAGGGACCTATAGCCAAGATTGCTCTACGCAGCAAAGCTCTCATTTAGAATTAAAGTGCAGATAAAGTGCTTCCCAGACAAGAAAAAACTAAAGGAATTCATCATCACCAAACCATTACTATATGAAATATTCAAGGGACTTATTTAAGAGAAAGATCAAAACTATGAACAGTAAAATGACAACAAATTCACAACCGTCAACAACTGAACCTAAAAACAAAAATAAGAGCGACACAAACCACTAGAACAGGAACAGAATCACAGAAGTGGAGGTCACACCAAGGCCTCTCAGTGGGAGGGGAAGGAGGAGAGTCGGGGGAAGGGTGCAGGGATTAAGTACAAATTGGTAGTTCGAGAATGGACCGAGGGGTGTAAAATGCCGCGTAGGAATTGGAGAGGCCAAAGAACTCAAGCGGGACCCAGGGACAGGAGCTAAGGGTGGGGAGCTACCTGAAAGAGTGGGGGTACCGGGCGGAGGGGAGCAAAGGGGAAAAACCAGGACAACTGTAACAGCATAATCAATAAAATATGCTTTAGAAAAACAGATGTGTGCATTTCACGTTGTGTGAATTTTTTCGAGAGACGAGCAGATAACTCTGTTAATGACACGCATGCTAAGTGTTTGGGGTGACGTGTCCTGATGTTTGCAACTCACTCTGCAATGCGCCCACCAGAAGAGAAGAGATGGATGCGTGAGTGAAGGGATGGAGCCGGGTCCGTGCGTGGGTGTCGTTTTCCTGTGTGCTTGAATACTCTCCTAGAATGTTGAGGGGAAAGTCCCCGTGCAGAATGCCAGTCTCCCGCAACCGGTCCCTGGTCGCAGGCCCCCTGGTTTGTCTCTGTCACAGAGCTTGTCAGGCCCACTGACACCCCTCAGTGGGGATCTCCTTCACTCGGACCCCCCTCCCAGCCTGGCCCTCCCTATTTAGATGACTGACCCCTGGACACATATTGGGGGAAGCCCGGCACTTTTTCTTCGATATTGCACACTTCCTCGATGGGACGGGACCCTTTTTCTTCCAGGGCAGAGACCCCTGTGCCCTTCGGTCCTCATCTTGGGACAGCGGGCTCACTGATGGCTCGGAGCTGGACTGCATCATCCAACATGGCTTCCCTCACAGTCCGGCAGCCCCAGGGGACGCTGGAAGGCCAGGCTGGGGCCAGCATGGCTGGGCCTCTGCAGCTGGGAACTGTCTTTCCTACATGGCAGCTCGGGGTCCCCAAAGCGCAAGCGTGAAAGCTTCCAGGCCTTCTTGAGGCTCAGGCCTGGGACTGGACCCACTCCAGCTGTGCTCGGGAATCAGACTGGCCTGGTGCTGCACGCGAGGGGCTGCTCAGGAACACCTAGACCCCTCACCCAGCAGGACCAGGCCTCTGTCCCTAGGGAGCCAGGGGACTTCCCCGGGAGCTCCCACTGCCTCACCCGCTGTGTGGGACCTGAAGCGTGTCACTTCCCCTCCGTCTGAGGGAGCGGCTGCCGGAGCTCTTTCAAGGAGACTCACCCTGGGTCCAGAGACCACCGTTTTTGGAGCTGAGGCCGGAGAGCAGACGGGGCAGGGCCTGTGGTGCAGGACTGAGCAGGTGGGGCCTACGGTAGCCCTGACCTGGTCCCGACTCCATCGGGGCACCAGGCTCAGGCCCAGCAGCTACTCTGCAAGCCTCACGCGGGCCTAGTGGCACCGGGCTAGGGAGCCGGGCGGTGCCCGCTGTGGGTGGACATGCGTCTGGGAGGGCGAGGGTGTAGGCTACCACCTGGCTTTCCCCCCTCTCTGCCTCCCCCCTCCCTGCTCCGGCACTCCTGGACTGGGGGGCTGGGCACCCACTGGACACAGACCCTCAGAAGCAAGGGAAATCCCAGCACCTTTGTCTACCTCCCACAGAGCTGCCCTGGACACACCCAGCGACACTGGCAGTAAGAGGACTTTATTCTCCACTGGAGACGGGTGCTGTTGTGTGGTTTGTTGGTGTCCAGCCCTGTGCTTTTGTTTCCTGGACCGCCATCCGCCGGGTCCTTCCGACCTGTCGTGTGAATGTCCCTCTTCCACAGTCCCCTGACTCTGGAGGACCAAGAGCTTTTCCCTCAGCACTTGACCCTGGGCCCCTGGCTCTGCTCCACAGGCTTCGGGGTGGCCAGGGCGCGTTGCCTCGCTCTCCCGTTGCCCAGCCTGGCACCTGCCGCGGGGATGCTCTGTAAACGCCGGGAACGACCTGATCGCGGGGCTGTGCTGAGGTTCCTCTCCGATGCAGGGGGCAGGCTGCAGGAGGCCAGCGCGCGGAGGCTTTCACTGCCCGAAGCAGGGACCTTGCCGCTGCTTCGTCCTCGGTCTCAGCCCCATCTGGGCCACGGGCTGCTCCAAACCTACCCAGCCCAGCCTCCAGACCTGACCAGCAAGCTGCCCGCCGCCCCAGAACCGAGGAGGGAAGGGAGTGGCGGAGGGAAGGAGACAGTGGGCGGGGCATCCATCCCCTTTCGGGGAAAGCAGGCGGATGGAGACACTGGCAGGCAGGGAGAAGGAGGGGCTGCCCCCACCAGACCTCCGGAAGGGGGGGGGCACTCCCCAAGGAGCGGGAAGGAAGCCTACTCCCCGCTCCTGGGTCTGTTGGAGGAATCCCTAGGCCTGCTGCAGGGGCTGGGGTGCAGGGCAGGCCCTGGCCAACGGCTCTGAGCTGCCCCTCAGGGCACAGCTGGGACAGGCCCCCGGCTGACCCAGCAGGCTGTTGGCCACAGGGTGCTTGGAGGCCGTGGGATGTGCAGACCAGTGTTTGCTTCCTGGGCCCTGGTCCTCCAGGGTCATGCGGAGCCGGGAACGGGTTTGCCACCCCGAATGGCTCAGCTGAGGCTTCCGCACGAGGAGACGGTAACCCCCGCAGTGTCTGCCTCGAGGGCAGGGCTCTGCTGGGTCCTAACGCCAGGCCACCCTCCCGGGAGCAGCAAGCACACCCCGCCCCCTGCGCGGCCCCCTGCGCGGCCCCAGCGGCCGCACCTGGGACGGGAAGGCCGGCCTCTCTCGGAGCCACCCTGCGGATGGGGGGTGGGGGGGGGAGCGGGCGGCGTGCAGGGTAGCTCAGCCAGCGTGGGTGCCTGCTAGGCTCAGGGTGCGCCCCAGTGAGGACGGCTCAGGCCCGCTGCCCGAGTGACGGGTACATTGCAGCCTTTCCAGGTTCGGGAGGGTCGTGGAGGCGGTGGATGAACTGGCCTTTTCTCTTTCTCCACGACTCCAGACCCATTCCTGCCTGAAGGCTTTAAGAGAAAAAAAAAAGACTTTATATTTAGAGAGAGGGGAAGGGATAGAGAAAGAGAGGGAGAGAAACAGTGATTGGCTGTTTCTCCTACATGCCCCGACCTGGGACAAAACCCGCAACCTAGGCATATGGCTTGACTGGGAATCGAACTTGTGGCCCTTCGCTTTGGTGGACGACACCCAACCCACTGAGCTACACGGGTCAGGGCCTGGGGACTTTTGCCTGGAGTGCTCACCTCTGGCTTTGCCCAGCAGGCTGCCTCCTGTTTCTCAGGTCTCTGCTGACGTTCCTGCCTCGTAGAGCCCCCTGCGCACCCCCCGCCCCTCCCAGGCTCCACCTGCCCCATCATCTCACCCCGACTTCCCGCACGGCACTGGCAGCGTAGGGATCTTACCATCCCGTTTACCAACGTGCCTTCGCTCTTATCGTGGGGACCACTGCAGCTCAGTACGCATTCGTTGAGAGAATAGAAGGAGATAATAAGGCCTAAGCAGAGGGGCAGCAGTGGGGATGGAGTGCCGATGGGCTAAAGCAACGTGAAGAGGCTCAGACGTTTGGCCACCCATCGGAAGAGGGCATAAGCATCTCAGGTTTCTGGAGTGGGGACAGTTCCTGAGCCCGGAGCGACAGGCGGAGAAGGGCTCGCGCAGCCTGCCCCTTCCTTCTGCGGAGCGTGTCGGTAGCGGCCGCCAGGCCCGCCCCGGCCCGGAGGCGCTCGCGAGGAGCGGATGACGGCCAAACTGAGGCTGCAGGCTGGCTGAGTCACTGGGGGTTGTTTGACTGAGTCACCGCTCCTCCCGCGGCCCCGCAACTGCTGTGTCACCGCCGAGGTCCCCTTTTTAGCAGACCTCTGCATTTTTAAATGAAAGCCGTCACTGGACCTCCCTGTGGAAACCGCAGGCGGCGCCTGTTTCCAGGTGTCCGCGCAAGGGCAGGGTGAAAACCGTCGCAGGTGTGGGTGACATCTGCAGAGGGCGGCCCGTCGAAGAGCAAGTGGGGCTGAGGGACTAGCGCGCGAGCCCCTCGGGTCAGCAATGCCACGGGTCCCTACCCTTGTGCCCTTGGGACACGTGCGGGCAGCTGGGGCGGGGGTCCCAACGTGGTGGCAGACAAAGAAAGCCGCGCCCTGCGGGCTGAATCCACGCGCGTCTTCCAGGCTGGCTGCTGAGTCAGCCCGCGGAGCCGGCGGCGCCGCAGGATGAGGCCCGGGGCTCCCTGGCCGGGAAGCGCCGCCCTTCCCCGAGCTGGAGGTCGCGGCCCTGCGGCCTGGGGTGTGCAGGGGCGACGGCGGCCGCGGGGGCAGCACGGGGCGGCATCGCGGCTCGGCCGGGCCAGCCAGCCTGCGAAGACGGGAGAGGGGTCCCGGGGTCGCCTAGCCCCTCAGGACCCTTCCTCTGCGTGCGGTGGAAGCCCCCCGGCAGTTCTGGGGAGACTCAAGGGGACACAAGACCGCAGCAAACCGGGACCCGCACGCGGCCGACCTCACTCGGTTCTGACAGCCAGGTGACCACGCCCCCTCCACCCACCCGGGAGGCGGGGCCGGGTGACGTCACGTGGCGCGCGGCATTGTGGGGCGGGGCCGAGCCGGGGGGAGGGGCGCCGGGACGCCATTTTCCCCGGCGGGGCTGGAGCCGGCGGGTCTTGGGGCGGCGGCTGCGAGGGAGCCGCGGGGACAGCGCGCGCGCACAGCCGAGGATGCTGCGGGGCGGTCGCGCCGGCGCTCCTCGCTCGTGATAGCGGCGCTGCGCCTGAGGCGGCCGAGGCGGCGGGTCCCGTGCTGTCCCGCGACGCGCACGCGCCCGCGGCCTCCGGAGCTGACAGCGCCAGCGCGCGGCCCGCGGGAGCAGCACGGTGAGTGCGCGGGCCCCGGCCTCACCCGCGTCCATTCCCTGCCCTTCCCGTCCCCGGCCGCCGCCGCACTCACGTCCCCTCCAGGTTCGTGTTTCTTCGTTCCCGCATCCCCGCCCGGCATCCGCATCCCTGCCCGGCCCCGCATCCCAGCCCGGGTCCCGCATCCCAGCCCGGCCCCCGCATCCCCGCCCGGCTCCGCATCCCCGCCCGGCTCCGCATCTCTGCCCGGCCCCGCATCCCTGGCTTCACATTCGCCTGCTGGCCCGGCTTCCCCAGCGCAGCCCCGCTGAGGGCGGGGGCGGCCGTTCTGGGAACAGCTGCGGCGCTGGGAGCCGCGCTGGGGGAGGTGGCCGCCCCCGGGAACGCGGCGCGCGGGGCGGGCGACGCCGGGAGGGGCTCCCGGTCGCTTCGCTTTGTCCGATTCCTCCGTTTCCTTCCGGCCGCCGCCCTCTCCCGCGGCGCCGCCCTGGGCTCGCCCCTGTCACTCTCGCGGGCGACGCGCGGCCGGCCGGCGGGCGGCGCGCAGGGTCCCGCCCGAGGGGCCGCCGGAGCTCGCCGTCCTCTGAGATCCTTTCTCCTCCCTGTAGTAACCGCGCTCTTGACGGGTCGCCCGCAGCGTCCACCACCGCTGTCGCGCTCCTGGAGTAGATGGGGTGCACTCCAATCCTTAAAATTGTTAAAATAAAGCATTACAAAAGGGAAATCAGTGCTCGGCGGATTGGATGGTTTTTCATAACTCGAGGTTTGGAGATCGGGTAATTTTGTGTCAGAAATTGTGTATTGTTGCTTATTGCTGTTTTATTATTTAAACAACACATACTTTACACATTGAGTGTTCGATGAGGAGTACTTGTGAAATGACGTTTTTGAAAAGCGTGAGAACAACGGAAAATTTGAGATGCACCCTGTAAAGTGTTGTGTAAAGGCCGGTTGGTTCTGATTGTTTGCCTTGTTTAGTTCCAAGGCTTTTTGGCCCCCTTGCTTTTTCCACGAGGCTAAAATTCTGTACAGGTTACTAAGCCAGTGGTCAGAATCATTAGCTCAAAATACAGCCTACCGACCTCCCTGGATCTCGTAATCCCGTTAGAGCTCTGGATTGACCTCTTCCAGGGACTGGGACCAGCCTGGAGTGGGGAAGTTGATTCCTTGTTCTGTTTGCGGGGTGTGTGTAAGAGGCCGGCGGTGCTAAGTGTGAAACCTTCTGGACGGGAGGGTCGCGTCCTCAGAGCCGGTTCCTCTAAGGAGCGACATCCCGGGTCGGCGGGGCCAGTGCTGCTGCGGGCGGAGCGCGCAGGGCGCAGACCTCCCGCCCGGCGGCTCCCGAACCCGCACCCGCACCCTCTGGGCGGTGGCCTCTGAAAACACTGGACGTCGCACAGTGAGCGCAGAGGGACGCGCAGGGGACTCGGACAGGGACGGTCCGCAGCGAGGTGGAGGGAGGAAGTGCCTTTTGGAGCGGCACGGCACGGCGTCCTTAAGAAACCGCACGTGTGGAAGGTCGTTCCTAGTGTTGAAAATAGAAAAGCTGGTGTGTAGCTTTCCACACAGGCCTGCAAACTGTCGCTAAACAATTGTGTGGGAAAAAAAAAAAACCCAGAAATTGAAAAGTCAAAAGTTGAATAAAATGTAGGATTTGTATAATCTGAAAACAAGTGGATTATGATAAGAAACCAGAACTTTATGTAGTAAAGTCATCAGTAATACCCAAATAGCAGTACAGGAAGGTTTTTTTTTCTGTTTTACTTTTATTGTTGACACTATGACAGATGTCCTCCTCCCCCCAGAGTACAAGGGAGTTTTAAGTGTCAAATTTGGGGCATAAAGTAGACGTGATTAGCATATCGAGATTGTGGAAACGTGGTCTAAATAATAAATGTCTGTTGAAAACCAACTGGAGGGCAGGCGACATGCTGATGGCAGTTGGTGATGCAGAGGCGAAAGTCCCTGGTTGTCCTGCAGCAGCTCCTGGTCCGGTCAGGAGGGGAGACGGGAACCAGGGAGCCCAGGGTGGACTGGGGTGACGCCTGCCTGGGGTCCTGAGGAGGTGACTCCCAGTGCGGGGGGCTGGAGGCAGCCAGTGGTTCTGGAGGACCTAAGCCCTCAGGGACTGCAGTGAGCGGAGTGTTGGGGTGGGTGGGATGGACAGATGAGATCAGGACTGGCTTGCGCAAGGTGCGTGGGGGGGGAGGGTTTGCTTTCATCCCCAGTGTAGGGAGGAAGCTTGGAGGATTCAGGGAGTGAGGTGACATTTTAGAAGTAGTTTCAGGTCCTGCAGCAGGTGCTTTGAGCTGAGCTAAGACTAGTTAGGAAGCCATTAATCCCCAGTGAGGACGGAGAGCTTCTGAGTTAGGGCAGTGCCTGCAGGAGCCCAGGAACCGAGGGGCCAGAGCAGGGCGGTGTAGACTGGTGACTGCCAGCTGTGAGGGAGCAGGAGGCCTGGCCACTCCTCTGAGCGCCCCGCCCCTTCCTCCTCGCCCTCCCTGAGGCACCTCTCCCTGCATGCAAGTACCTTCACTTCCCCCCTGCTCCTCAGCACTGGTCTCCATCCACTCTGCTGTGTGGTTTACTTAATTATTTTCTTCCTTAGTTACTGTCTGTCCCCTCCACTCCCCTCCATCATCCCCGAGGGCGGGGTTTGTACCTGCTGTATCCACTGAAGGCACTTAGTGCTGGTTTATTGCAGGACGCACCTAGAGTGACTTCCTCGGCAGGCCGCTACCTTGGACGACGCGCTGGCTGGTGAGGAGGGAGGAGACTTGGAGCCTGACTCTGGGTGGGTTAGTCCAGGTGTTTGCGGGCTGCCAGGTGTGGAGCACTTGGGGAGGTTCAGGGCTGGGGGTCAAGATGGATTCCGGCTGGAGGTAAAGATCTGAGAGACCCCCTGTCGAAAGCCAGAGACTGTCCCCAGAGACTGCAGTGGCCCCCGAAGGGCAGGAGTGAGCCTTGGGCAGCAGGGAAGGGCAGGTCAGTATCAAACTGGCTGCAAGGTCAGGGGAGAGCTGGACAGAGGGCCTGTTGGGTTTGGCTTCTCACAGGTCACTGCTGACCTTCGAGGTTCCCCTGGGGCGTCCTTGGGAGGCTCTGCCTTGTGGCCTCCTGGCGGGTGGGCTCTCTGGTCTAAAACGAACCACGATTTTGTTTAACCGGCTTTTGGAGGCAGAGGAAAGCAACTTGGATCTGTACTTTAGCACATGCTTGGTGTGCTGCCTGTACATAAAAAATAAAGCAGATGAGTGCATATCGACAGAACACACGTTAACGCGGAGTTAAGTGCATGTGCAAAGCAGAGGTTACGTCTTTGGTTCTGAAACGTCCAGTCCCCTTGTTTAATGCTGATCGTTCCCTGACTGGTCGTGTGGTGTGGAAATCTGTGCCCCAGCCTCTGGAGTTCACTGTGCCACTGCTGCTGAAACCTGTGACAGTGAGGCTGGCACCGGACCCGGTAAAATGCGTGCTGCAGCCGCCTGCGTCCTACTGTGGAGGAAAGTTCGGGGCAGAGAGGGCAGGGCACGTAGACCAGAGGTGCTGGTGGGGCATGGGGCCGGGCCAGACTCAGGTTGGTTTGCTGGTGCGTCTGAGCTGGGACATGTGGCTGCGCTCAGCCCTCCAGCTGCTTCCACCGGGAGGCCCTTGTCCAGCCCCGCAGCAGCAGAGCCCGGGTGGCTTGGGGTCCTGCCCCGACTCCCTGGGGGTGCTGGCCTGCGTGGAGCTTTCTGGGTCCCCTTGCGGCCTGGCCGAGTTTGTGTTCCTCACAGAGCCTGGTGTAGAACAGGTGCCCAGTATTGAGTCTTCATTCCTTTTTTAAAGGTTTTATTTACTTATTTTTGGAGAGAGGGGAGGGGAGTGAGAAAGAGAGGGAGAGAAACATCAAAGTGGGAGAGAAACGGATCCATTGCCTCTTGAGCGCCCCCAGCTGGGGACCTGGCCTGCAACCCAGGCACATGCCCCGACCGGGAATCGAACCGCTGACCCTTCAGGTCCTGGGACCACGCCCAACCCACTGAGCCACACTGGTCAGGGCTGATTCTTCGTTCTTATGGTGAATGCAGGCAGCATGTTTCCTTTCAAATTCACTTACTCCACCCGTTGCCAAAGGATTTGTACTGTTGCCCAGATGGGAAAAGACGTTCAGAACATTTCTGATCCCTTTAAACTTGTGGTGACAACATGACATTTACTGTGGTGGCCATTTTGGAGTGCACAGTCCACTATCTTAAGTGCATTCACACTCATGCAACAGAGCCCTCAGACTTCTCATCTTGCACGACCGAGACTTTGTTCCTTTATACAACAACTCCCACCTCCCCGCTCCTGGCCGCGCCACTCTGCTTTCTGTCTCTGCGACTTGGGAAAGGAACCCACACACAACTGTCCGTGTAACAAATGAGTTTAGGCCCCGGTCGGTGTGGTTCAGTGGACTGAGTGCTGGCCTGAGAACCGAAAGGTCCCGGGTTTCAATTCCCAGTCCAGGCACAGGCTGGGCTGTGGGCTGGGTCCCCAGTAGGGGGTGCATGAGAGGCAACCACACACAGTTGTTTCTCTCCTCTCTTTCTCCCTTCCCCTCTCTCTAAACATAAATAAGTAAAATCTTTAAAAAAAACAACAACAAAGTTCTCAAGCTGTCTTGGTGTGATATTCACATCAGTTTTCTGTTTACTGTGTAAGGCCACCACAAACCTAGTTTAGAACAGTCACCTGTCTTCCAGTGTCTGTAGGTGAGGGGTGTGGCGTGGCCTGTCTGAATCCAGGGAGCTCAGGGCTCACATGCCGCCGGGTGTGGGCTGTGAGTGGTATTTCTCCTCCACAGCTGGAGGGAGCGAAATTCAGGTCTTCTTCTTCTTCTTTTTTTTTTTTTGAAGATTTTATCTATTTATTTAGTGGGGGGAAGGGAGGGAGAAAGACAGGGAGAGAAACATCCATCAGTTGCCTCTCATGCGCCCTCTACTGGGGACCTGGCCCGCAACCCAGGCATGTGTCCTGACTGGAATCGAACCGGCGACCCTTTGGTTCACAGCCCACACTCAATCCACTGAGCTACACCAGCCAGGGCTGTTCATTCATTTTTTAAGAAAATTTTATTTATTGATTTTCAGAGAGGAAGGAAGAAACACTGATTTCTTGTTCCACTTATTTATGCATTACTCAGTTGATTCTTGCATGTGCCCTGACTGGGGACCGAACCCGCATCCCTGGCCTGTTGAGATGCTGCTCTAGCCAACAGAGCCACGGAGCCACGGGCAGGGGCTGTGCGTCTGCGTTGAGGAAGGCCTATCAAAGCAGCCCAGAAAGCTCCCTCCCACGCCTGCCAGGCATCCGTCCTCCCTCAGGCAACATGCTCTGGTCTCCAGACCGTGACTGTAGGTCCCTTCTACCTTGGTGGGAGCGGCACACGAGCAAGACTGTGAGTGAGTTTGTGCCCCAGCT
>PVJI01033237.1:0-11448 GCA_004026765.1 Micronycteris hirsuta
GCCTGCAGCTTCTCCAGCTTCTTCTGGTTGCGGCGGAACTCGCGGTCCCTCTGCTTCTGCTCCCTCTTGCGCAGCTTCTCCTCTCTCTTCCGCTCCCTCTCCATTTCTTCCAGTTCCTTCTGCTTCCTGCGCAAACACACGAGGCCGTTAGGCGGATGCGGGGTGGCAGGCGGACCTCGGCACCGACCGAGCAGGCGGGGCTGGGAGGTTACTCGACCACCAAGGGACGCGGCGGCGAAGGCAGAGGTGCTCCAGAAGGAGCGGACACAGCGGAGACCCAGAGAGACCACAGCGTGGGTGCGGACGCGGGGGCCCCCACCACACTGCAGACCAGGAAGGAGCCGGGCAGAGCGCCGAGGGCCGCGCCCCAGGCTTCCCTCCACAAGCTGCGGGCCCCGAGGCCTCCTGGAGCCTGCGGGGGGCACGGGGCTCCAGGACGACACTGGCTTGAACCCACTGCCGGGGCTCTGAGGGAGAGACGGAGACGGCTCCGTGCAGACACATCTCCGCGGTCACACCACTGACCGCAGCGAGGACGGGAGGGAAGACAGGGACCCACGCTGGGGCACCGTGACGCCAGCTCCAAGGACAGAGAGACTGGAAGACGGTCGGGAGCCTGGGTGGCCACAGCCCCGGGCCTGAGCCCGAACGGCGCAAACGCCAGGCAGGCGCAAACACGCCGCACCTCCACAGCCCAGGGGCAGCGGTGGGATACGCGGCTTTGCCCCTTGTCTCCCAAACTCGAGAACACAGCGCCCGTCTCGTTGCTTGGGGAACACTGCACCCGAAGGCCTCTCCGCCGCAGCGGACTTCACCAAACCGGGGCGACGCCATCAGCTCTACACCCTGTCCTGTGCACGCAGCTTCCCCCGCATCAGCACGCACGGAGCCAGGACATGCGGGGGACATGCTCCGTGGGGCCCACCAGCCGTGGCACGTGACTGCACACACATGCACATGGACACACACCTGAACGTGCCCGGGCACACACGGATGCAAACACACACACGGTCACACACATGTACACGCGGGAGCACACACACACGCAGGCAAGCAGCAGGCAGTGGCCCCTGGGCCTGGTGTGCACACACAGCCCACCTCTCCTCGGCCCGCTGCCGCTCCTCGGCCTCCTTCTCCCGCCGCTTCTGCTCCTCCCGCTGCCGCTCCAGCTCCTGCAGCTTCTGTCTCTCCAGCTGCCGCTTCTTGATGGAGGCGTCGCTCAGGTGTTTGGTGGAGTCGAAAGACACCTTCGGAAGGAAAGGCAGCACCAAGTAGAGAACCCGCAGCACGGCCCTCCGGCACACGGGCAGGCGCCCGCACTGGGAGCCCCCGAGCCCCTCGGCCAGCGAGGGCCGGGGGGCGCTCTGCACTCGGGAGCCGGCCCAACCCAGGGCCTGCTCCTGTGCAGTTGCTGCGTCCGGAGTGAGCCCCCCACCCCCGTGGGGCCCCGATTCAACCAGGGAGGACGACATCGCCCCGAGATGCTGACTTGCCTTCACACTAAGTAAAACAAAGCAAACTGGCCCTTTCCCAAAACCACTTTCCCCTTCTGCTCTCAGGGGCCACCACCCCGCAGACTCAGAAGCCACAGGGCCTGTCAGGGCCTCCGCTCACGGGGTGTGAGCTGCCTCCCAGCCGCAGAAGCCAGAGCCCTCTGCGAGGCTGCTGTGCTCACCTCCTCGAAGGCACACAGGACAGAGGCAACTCCCGTCAAGGGCACGCCCCGCCCTCCTATAAAGGGGGGTTTCAGAGGCACCGACTGGCCCAAGATCCTCCAGCTCCCGAGTCCTTGCAGACGACCCCAGCCCCACTGCGTTCAAGGGCACGGCCGTGCGCGTTCCCCTAAGCGCACAGACCCTGGGACGCCCACGGGGGCTGCTCGCCGGGGCCTGCACCCCGGGCGGGGGCCCGGGCTCACCTTGATGTTGCAGGCCACGGCCTTGCCGTCCTCGCCCTTGTACATGAGCTTCATGCCGCGCAGGGCGCTCATGGCCTGGATGAAGCCGGCGTACTCGCAGTACTGCACGTAGGCCTCGAAGTTCAGGTGGCCCCCGAAGCTGAAGGTGTGGAAGTTGCGGCCGGTCATCTCCTCGCGGTAGGGGTCCAGCATGGGGATGTCCACGTTGCGGACGGCCCCGAATTTCTCGAACACCCGCACCAGCACCTCCTCGCTGGGCTTCTCGGAGCCCGAGTCCTTGAGGGCGAACCACTTGCAGGGCAGCCCCTCCAGGTGCACGGTGTCGGGGCGCTCCCCGGGCAGCGTCTCGTTCATGTCCTTGGCGTCGCGGAAGAAGGAGTCCCAGTCGTGCCGGCTGGGGAAGTCGACCTTGAACTCGGCGGCGCGCACCTTGAGGATGTCGGAGAAGCCGCTGAGCTTGATGGTCTTGCCGTCCAGGCAGGCCAGGAAAGACTTGACCAGGCTCTTGTTCTCCACCTCGCCCTCGAAGCGGATGAAGTCCATGGTGCTCTTGGAGATGCGCAGCGTGGAGAACTGGTGGCTGTGCACCATGCCCTTCAGCCGCTCCATCACCTCCCAGTTGGAGATGGACTTCCCGGGCTGCTTCAGCTGCGGCAGGGCCACGCTGATGGTCATCTTGGTGATGGGCTTCAGGTAGAGCCCGTACACAGGGCACAGGTCCACCGCCTCCGACGTGTCGTGCACGATGGTAGCCGATGCCATCGCCGGGACCGGGGGCCTGGAACACACGGCGCGGTCAGCTCCCGAGGCCCCGGGAAGAGACGCGAGCCCGCCCGCCTCTCTGCCCTCACCACCCGAGACGACTGTTGGTTTTAAGTCACCAGATAACAGCGAAAAGAGAAAGAACTGGATTGACAAAAACTTTTAAGCACAGGTCAGAGCCCGAGCCTCCGTCAGTGCTCGGCACCCAGGGCCAGCCCCCACCCTCCGTGCAGCAGCAGGGGAGGCAGGCTGGAGCTCCCAGAAGGGTGCAGGCGACTGGCTGGGGAAGGCCCTCAGCTCAGCTCCAAAAATCAGGGAGGGTCTTGGAGGTGGCAGCCTGGCGTGGGCATCGACGGAACAGGAAGTTTTGTGCTGATAAAACACTCCCTCTCTCTGCCCGAGTTAAAGTGGAAAGGGACACAGCCTTTCTCCAGCTTGGGGCTGGGAGCGACCTGCGGCCTCTTCCTCCCCCACCTTCTCTGGGCAAGTCTCCCCTACTGGTCGGACAAGTCCTCCGAGAGCCACGCTGCAGCCAGGAGCTGACACCAGACACCCAGACGGTGCAGGTGGCCTGTCCAGCCACCTGCCCACCAGCTCTGCTCACCCACCAGCCCAGCTGGGGCAGTTCCGGAAGCGCAAGCCCTGGGGCACAGCCGGAGGGTGGAGCTCCAAAGCAGGAGGGTCTGGGCACTCCCGGGACGCTGGGGAACAGGCAACCGCACCTCCCAGGCAGGCCCCTGGACTGCCCTTGGTTACCCCAGGCCACCCCCAGTCCCGGGGGAGGGGAGGGGGCGGCATCCCCAACGCCTCCACCCCCTCCAGCAACCTCCAGAGCAGCCTGCCTCCTGGAACGATAGGCACTCCCAACAACCCCCTAGGGCCCCTGGTACCCTGGCTTCCCCAGCCCCTGTGGTCCTGGCCTTTTAGGCACAGCCCCTCCCAACCCCCAAGCAGCGAACTCCCCAGTGCCCTCGGTGTCCATGGCAACCCCCAGACCCAGGCCCCCACCGCGCCTTCGCTAAACCCAACTCAGGGTACTCCGGCCCACGCTTCTGTCGACCCTCGGGGACCAGCGAACCCCGCTCCCCCGGACTCAGGCTCCCCGATCGCCCAGTATCCCCTGCCCCGCAGGCCAGTACCCAGGGGCCGCCAGTACTGCAGGGCCTCGTGGACCCCCGCCCCCATCACACCCCCAGCGTCAGGACCCCCCGGGCCCGCAGGCCCCCGGACCCCCAGCGTCAGGACCCCCCGGGCCCGCAGGCCACAGTGACCCCGACGGCCCGCAGATCCCTGAACGCCCCCCTCCGAAGACCACCGCCCCACAATACCCGCCGCCCCGGGACCCCCCGGACCCCCAGTCACCCCGTACTGCCGACCGCTCGAGGACCCCAACCGCCCACAGACCCCGGCCCCCGCCCCCGGCCAGTCCCCGCCGCCCAGCCCCCTTCCGGCGCCCCGCGGACCCCGGCTCCCGACCCCCTCGAGGAGGAAGGCGGTTGCGGGCGGCGCTCACCGCCGCGGGGCTCCGCCTGCGTCCCCAGCTGCCGCCGCCCTGGGCCCAGAGCGCCGCGGTCCGCCGACGACCCCGGCAGCAGCGGCCTGTCGCCCGGAGCCGCCACCGTCCGCCGGAAGCGCCCCCGAGGCTGACCGCTCTTGTGACGCACTTCCGTTCCGGCGCTCCGGCCGGCGGAAGCGGACGCGCGGCGGCTCCAGGTTTCTCCTCCGGGCCCTGGCCCCGCCCCCGAGGCGGGACTTCCGGGGGCTCGGGGTGGGGCCGAAAGTGGCCCTGGGCTCTGCACTGCGCGTGCGCGAGGCCGCCCCCCCCCCCCCCCCCCCCCCCCCCCCCCCCCCCCCCCCCCCCCGCCGGGCCGCACCTGTGGGCGGGCGTCTGCTTTAACTTCGGGAGCAATGGGGCCCGGTGTTTGCTCCCAAATTACCGTGATAAGCACATGTAACACAGCAGTGTGAATTAACCACAAATTATTTATTATCCAGTCGTGCATTGCCTAGTTACTTCACTTACTTCATCATGCATGTTGATTAACGATACATTGTGTCATTTAATTTTAAAGTCTTATCAACCATTTATTATTTCATTACTCTGTTTAATATGTATCTTGATGGTCTCAATTAGACACTCCCCTCCAGGTGACACGATGTTCTGTGATATAAATATGTAACAGGATATAAATATAGGCTGTTGTACTATTTTAAATGTTTCACGGTGTCATTTTCTTTATACTACTCATTTTTAATAACATGCAATTTAAAAATAGACTACGTTTTATATAATGTTTAATATTATTTTATGCATCTGGAAAGTGCGTTTTTATATAATATATTCTTATACGATCACACTATTGGATTATAAATGAGCCCATTTCCATGGATTCAGCTCCCCCGTCGTGCCAGAGCCTGCAACAGAAATGCGCTCCTGACGCCCCCAGTCTGTCGCATGTGTCCCCCAACGGAACGCACAGGCTTGCGAAATGAGGTCGGGGACCCTCCGTGTGGGGCGCCCCCACGTGGGCGCCAGGGGCATGAGGGTGGGCACGGGGACCCCGTTGCAAACGGAGAGCGGCTCCGGGGGAATTTCTGGGTGTGTGGTCTGGGTGCCTCGCTAGTCCCGGGATGTGCACCTGACCAGGAGGAAACAGAGGCTCCCCCGTTCCCCAAGAAGGGGGCCCAGCCTTTGGACCCCTGGCAGGCTTCCTAGCAGGGCCAGCATCTTCGCTGTCCTCTGCCCTCTTGTCCTTGGAAACACAGGGATGTTTGCTGTTCCCTGCTCAACCACTGTCCCCAAGACGGCCTTGCCCACGGACGCCAACTCGCTTCCCTGGGGACCTGATAAATCTGGAAGCTGCGCTGTCCAAAGAAAGACTTTCCAAAGCAAAGGAAGAAGTGGGAAATTTATTATTGCCTCCTTGGGAACCAGCCGGACCAAGAGAGGAAATAATTGGTAAAAACATTTGGAGGGAAAGCCTGTTAAAGTTTTGAGCAAGATACTTCTCCTCTGGAGGCACCTCAAAGTCAAAAAAGAAAACTTCTGATTATGTGCACCGTCAGCCTGGGTCCTACTGTGCTACGGTCCTGAGGGGTACAAATCACACTCATGGAGTGTGAACAGGGCCTGGGAACAGGACGGCAGGTCCCTCCCATTTTGGGCCAAGGTCAAAGACTCCGTTGCAATCAAGTCCCTGATTGGTTGATTGAAGGGAAGCTGATTCGCCTGGGTGGGCCTGGCCTAACCAGGTGTCGGAGTCAGAGCAGAAACGTGAGGTCTGAAGGAGCAGAAAACAAAGCAAAAGAAAAAAGGTGGTTGCCTGGACGCAGCCAGCCGCCTTGTGCAGAAAACGACGTTTACATTCAGCCTTAATCCTAACCTCAAATATCACGTGCTAACCCTAATACTAACCATAAAGGGTCATAACCCTAATACTAACCTCAAAACACCTCTACATAAACTCCACCCTAAGCCCCACGGTAACCCCAAACCTAACGCTGATTTTTACCTCAACCCAAATACGAACCCTAAACGTAACCCGCATGACCACCCATCCATCCTTCCATGCATCCGTGCATCCGCTCATTCATCCATCCAGCATCCATCCATGCGTCTGTCCATTCCTCTAGCTGCCAAGCCAGCCCTCTGGGCACCAATACATGCATTCATCACTCCATCTGTCCACTCATCCGCCTGTCCATCCACCGCCTGCCGGTAACCCCCCTACCCCATCTCTCCACCTCTGCACACCTCCGATCCACCTGCCTCCTAAGCCACGGTGGAAAACAACTCCTTTCCACCGGGGGGCGCACCCTGCACCCTAATCGGCCCTGGAAGGAGCCTTGCGGCCCAAGGCCTGGAGACTTGGCCCTCATAAACCCATCATCTTGGCTCCGCAGAGACCCCGGGCCCAGTGGCTGCCCGTGAACGTCCCCCTGGTAAAGAAAACTGCTCTTTCTGTGAGTAGGCCATGCTTGGTTTAGCTCTATTTTATGGGTTATGCTCGGACAGTTGTCCCACTTCTTCCCCCCTCCGCCGGGTGCCCCCTGCCGTCCAGCAGTCCCTTCCCCCGGCTTAATTCCTGTCCGTGGGTTGTGCATGTAAGTTCTTTGGCTTCTCCGTGTCCTATACTATTCCTAACCTCCCCCTGTCTGTTTCGCTCCTGCCATTGTTGCTTCTTATTCCCTAAACCTTTTCCCCCTTTCTCCCCCTGCCCCTTCCCCGCTGATAACCCTCCAGGTGATCTCCATTGCTGTGATTCTGTCCCTGGGCCGGCTGTCGGCTTGTTTCGTTTTTGGTTTTTTTAGGTTTGGTTGCTGATCGTTGTGAGTTTGTTGTCATTTTACTGTTTGTGTTTTTGATCTTCTTTTTCTTAGATAAGTCCCTTTAACACTTCATAGAATAAAGGCTGGGCGATGATGAACTCCTTGAACTTGGCCTTGTCTGGGAAGCACTTTATCTGCCCTTCCATTCCAAATGAAAGTTTAGCTGGATAGAGTCATCTTGGATGGAGGTCCTTGCCTTTCATGACTTGGAATACTTCTCTCCAGCCCCTTCTTGCCTGCAAGGTCTCTTTTGAGAAATCAGCTGACAGTCTTATGGGAATTCCTTCGTAGGTAACTGTCTCCTTTTCTCTTGCTGCTTCTAAGATTCTCTCCTTATTTTTAACCCTGGGCAATGTCATTATGTGTGTTCCTCTTTGGGTCCAACTTCTTTGGGACTCTCTGAGCTTCCTGGGCTTCCTGGAAGTCGATTTGCTTGGCCAAATGAGGCAACTCTTTATGTGTCCCAAAACTTCAGGCCACCATGCCTGCCGCGTTCCGAGCAGCGGCGTAAAAAGGAGAGGGTGTGATGTGGTCTTTGAAGCGGTTGCGCCGGGCACTGGGGACAGTACAGGATCCAAACTCTTATCTCCACTGGCGTTGGGTGTGTTCATGAACCCGATTTTCAACAGCACGGTCGAGGCAACCAACGGCAATGACGACTGTTTTTCCTGTGTGTGCGCTTTCTGACGGACCCGCCCATCCCACTGCTGGTGATTCATTCTGTGGGTTTCCTCATAGATACGCAAGGGGGTACGTGCCAGTGACATTGCATAGATGTGTGTGTATAGATAATACATTCGTGTGCGGGTGGCTGTAGAGTAAAAACATAGAAACTACGTGAAGGGTGTTTGCTGAGATTGCAGGGGCCTGGTGAGGGCATAACAATGACCTTGAAGCCCAGGTTCCGGCCACAAGGCAAGGTCGATGGCACCAGCTGCAACAGGAAAACAGAACGGGACAAGGGACAGTTTAGGGCAGAAGGAGGCAGGTGACTCCAGTCGGGCTGACATTGGCTAGTGGGTGCCTGCTGCTCAGGGAGGTCGGGAGCCCAGGGTGAGTCCAGAAGCAGAAAGAAATGTGACGTGGGACCCGTAGCCCTGGGGCAGAAAGAGAAGAAGCTGTGCGCAATGCACCCGCCCATCGTTTTCTGTCCCAGTTCATCCGTCCATTCATCCAGCCAGCCAGCCATGAAGCCAACCATCCACCAGTTTCTCTATCATCCCAGCATGCATCTGCCCCTCAGTTCAATTTTCCACCCATCCGTTCACCTCCCAATTCATCCACCCATCCGTCCATCCACCCTTCCATCCCTCCATCCATCCACCAATTTATCTATTCATGCCTGCATGCATCTAACCACCCATCCATCCATCCACCCATCCCTCCATCCATCCATCATCTATCTACCTATCTACCCACCCATCCATCCACCCTTCCATCCATCTATCCATCCATCCATCCACCCATCCATCCACCCATCCATCCATCCATTCATCCCTCCATCCACCCATCATCTACCTATCTACCCACCCATCCATCCACCCACCCATCCATCCACCCTTCCATCCACCTATCCATCCATCCATCCCTCCATCCATCCTTCCAACCATCTACCCATCCACCCATCCATCCATCCACCCATCCATCCATCCATCCATCCATCCCTCCATCCCTCCATCCACCCTTCCATCCATCCACCCTTCCATCCATCCACCCATCCATCCATCCATCCATCCATCCCTCCATCCATCCATCCCTCCATCCACCCATCCACCCTTCCATCCTTCCATTCATCCCTCCATCCATCCATCATCCATCTACCTATCTACCCTTCCATCCATCAATCCTTCCATCCACCTATCCATCCATCCATCCACCCATCCACCCATCCTTCCATTCATCCACCCACCAATTTAGCTATTCATGCCTGCATGCATCTAGACATCCATCCATCCGCCCATCCACCCATACACCCATCCATCCATCCATTCATCCCTCCATCCATCATCCATCTACCTATCTACCCACCCATCCATCCACCCTTCCATCCACCTATCCATCCATCCATCCCTCCATCCATCCTTCCATCCATCCACCCATCCACCCACCCATCCATCCACCCATCCATCCATCCATCCATCCATCCCTCCATCCACCCATCCACCCATCCATCCATCCATCCATCCATTCATCCCTCCATCCATCCGTCATCCATCTACCTATCTACCCACCCATCCATCCACCCTTCCATCCACCTATCCATCCATCTATCCATCCACCCACCCACCAATTTAGCTATTCATCCCTGCATGCATCTAGCCATCAATTCAATTATCTATCCATCCATTCATCTCCCAGTTCATCCACCCATCCATCCATCCACCCATCCATCCATCCGGCACCCATGTGTGACAACACGCAAGGAACACTGACAACCAGGGAAGCTCGCCTGCACCTCAAGGTCCAGTTTCTATCGGTGCGCAACCAGGCACTGCCCATGTGGCTAACGTTAAGTCTCCTGCCCCTCCCAGATGTCCCACATGGTATCTGTAGCCCCATCCCCTCCTGGACGTTGGAACTGATGCAGCATGTCCCCGGGACCTCAGCAGAAAGCACACCCACGGTCCAGCGGTCCAATGTCCAGGCAAACAAAACGCTCCTGTCAAGCAGAACATTCCAGGGACCTGCGGATGATGCGTCAGGAGCAGAGGAGAAAAGCCAGACCCCTCTGTGGCTCCGATGAAGTCATCTCAACAGCAAAACAAAGCACAAAAGGGCTGCCGCTTGTGGTAAGCGCTCTGAAGGAAGATATGAAAGCGCGATCATGGGGGAGTAGGGCGGGGTCCCCTAAGGAGAACAGAGCTGTTGCTCAGAGTTGGAGGAAGGAAGTGAGGGGACCCAGCCCTCCAGGTGCAGAGTGGCGTCCCCGGCACCTAGCAGTGGGGTGGGGGTGCGGTGTGGCTGCGTGAGCTCAGGAGACTTTCCCCGGGACAAGTCCCAGCAAGCTTCCCTGGGCGCCCCAGGAGCAGGGACACCCGGTGGAGGTTCTGGTGACATGTCACGGGGTGAGGATCAATCTCAGCTCCGACTTGGAGAAGCGGCATTTCCGGCAGCGAACGTCCGCTCATTTCGTTCAAAGACGGGCGGTATTTCCAGCATGATTCGCTCCTGCACTGTAGACATGGGCCTTCCTGTTGGTGCTTCCCCCGTTTCTCATCCCCCGTTCTGCATAGTGCGCACGGAGATTTTTGTTGTTTTTAAATAAATTGTGCCAGCCTCACCTCTGTAAATGTTTGCAGAGAGAATGTGTTCATCCTGGATGTTCTGGAGTCCTCTATCCCATCCCTCCATCCCCCATCCCCGCTGCACAGCTCGTGGGCCTTTGGCATGGGTGCGGGGCGGGGGGCGTCGGGAGAGAAGTCACCCCAGTCCCTGAAAATGCCTGGGGCACAGGGGAGGCTGCAAAACAGAAGGCCCACATCCATCCCTGTTCCCGATAAGATCAGGAGAACCCACGAGCCTTTAGAACCGAGAAACAACGCTGTCACTGTGTTCGGGGACTTCCAGGAACCCGCCACACGGTGGGTGAAAGCCGAACCCGTGAGGCCGAGGTTGAACAGTTTGGGGATGGCAGCCAGTGACAACCGCCCAGTGAGAAACACACGGGTTCCAGGAATCAATGAGCTGCGGACGTGTGAGCGACACTCCACCCATGTGTGTTGGGGTGGCGGGGGGCGGGGGGAGGGAGCTCCGTTCTTCTAAGCAAACGGTGGGGAATCAGACCTTGCGAGACCAGATCAAAGCAGAGAAGGCAGAGATACAAAACCGAGATAAAGAAGTGGCATCCGCGTATTACTCACGCGCCGGCCTTCCCTTTCCTTGCCAGAGTAACGGAGAGGTACGGCAGAGTAGCGGGCACGGTGCCCGGCCAGGACGGGCGGAACCGGGGAGAAGCAGAGCCTCCAGAGCGAAGGGCGGGCCCGCCGGCGGCTGCAGGGGCCGGTGTCAGCAGGGACAGGTCCCGGACCTTGGCCTGCCAGAGAGATGGGTGGGCAGGGCCCAGCTGGGGGAAGGCAGCCACCAGAGGAAAGGCCTCGTTCTCAGGGGCTAAGGCGCACCTCTCACAGCGAGGTCCCGAGGGGGAGGGGCGGGGTTGTGGGGTTCTGCAGTCCCAGGGACTCCAGGTAACTGAACTGGGATCCAGTGTCCCAGCACTGGCCATGTTTGTCCTCACCGTCAGTCCGTCCATCATCCCGTCATTACCCATCTGCCCAGCCACAGATGCATCCATCTGCACGTCCATCCACCCGTACTTCCTTCTCTCCATCCCTCCCTCCCTCCCTCCATCCATTCATCTCATCGCTGATCCGTATGTCCACCCACTACTCCTGTCTGTCTATCTGTCCATCTCCCCATCCATCCACTGTCCATCTACACCT
>PVJI01033238.1:0-11445 GCA_004026765.1 Micronycteris hirsuta
CTGACTGGTGTGAGGTGGTATCTCACTGTGGTTTTAATTTGCATCTCTCTGATGGCTAATGATATTGAGCATCTTTTCATATGATTTTGGGCCCTCCGTATGTCTTTTTTCGAGAAGTGTCTGTTCAGGTCTTTTGCCCATTTTTTAATTGGGTTTTTTGTCTTCCTGGAGTGGAGTCGTATGAGTTCTTTATATATTTATTTAATATTTACTGCATTTTCTCTTCAATTAACATTTAATTTGATCCAGGTTTATTTTTTAATATATTTTATTGATTATACTATTACAGTAGTCCCATTTCCCCCCTTTATTCCCCTCCATCCTGCAAACCCCCTTCCACCCGAATTCCCTTCCCCACTGCCCTTAGTTCATGTCCATGGGTTGTACATATAATTTCTTTGGCTTCTACATTTTCTATACTGTTCTTAACTTCCCTCTATCTATTTTTTACTTACCATTTATGCAACTCATTCCCTGTACCTTTTACCTCATTCTCCCCATCCCCTTCCCTGTTGATAACCCTCCATGTGATCTCTATTTCTGTGAATCTGTTCCTGTTCTAGTTGTTTGCTTGGTTTGTTTTTGTTTTTGTTTTAAGTTTGGTTGTTGATAGTTGTGAGTTTGCTGTCATTTTACTGTTCATATTTTTTATCGTCTTTTTCCAAGTCCCTTTAACATTTCATATAATAAGGGCTTGGTGATGAAGAACTCCTTAAACTTGACCTTATCTGGGAAGCACTTTATCTGCCTTTCCATTCTAAATGATAATTTTGCTGGATAGAGTAGTGTTGGATGTAGGTCCTTTCCATTCATGACTTTGAATACTTCTTTCCAGCCCCTTCTTGCCTGCAAGGTTTCTTTTGAGAAATCAGCTGATAGTCTTATGGGAACTCCTTTGTAGGTAACTGTCGCCTTTCCTCTTGCTGTTTTGAAGATTCTCCCTTATCTTTAATCTTGGGTAATGCAATTAGGATGTTCCTCCATGTATTCCTTGGGTCCAACTTTTTTGGGACTCTCTGAGCTTCCTAGACTTCCAGGAAGTCTATTTCCTTCACGAGATTGGGGAAGTTCTCCTTCATTATTTTTTCAATTAAGTTTTCAATTTCTTGCTCTTTCTCTTCTCCTCCTGGCACCCCTGTGATTCAGATGTTGGAATGTTTAAAGTTGTCTCAGAGGTTCCTAAGCCTGTCTTCATTTTTTGAATTCTTGTTTATTCATTCTTTTCTGGTTGAATGTTTCTTTCTTCCTTCTGCTACAAACCATTGATTTGAGTCCCAGTTTCCTTCCTGTCATTGTTGGTTTCCTGTACATTTTTCTTTATTTCACTTTTCATAGTCTTCATTTTTTCCTCTATTTTGCCACCATACTCAACCATTTCTGTGAGCATCCTGATTACCAGTGTTCTGAACTATACATCTGATAGGTTGGCTATCTCTTTGTCACTTAGTTGTATTTTTTCTGGAGCTTTGATCTGTTCTTTCATTTGGGCCTTTTTTTTTTTTTTTTTTTTTTTTTTTTTTTTTTTTTTTTTTTTTTTTTTTTTTTTTTTTTTTTTTTTTTTTTTTTTTTTTTTTTTTTTTTTTTTTTTTTTTTTTTTTTTTTTTTTTTTTTTTTTTTGTCTCAGCACACCTGTTACATAGTAAGTGATGGAGCCTTAGGTATTCGCCAGGGCAGGGCAACCCACATTGCTGCATCGTGGCCCTGTATGTGGGGTAAGTGTCTGAGAGGATCAATGCCACTTGTGCAGCTTTATGCTGGCTTTTAGTCGCTTCTGCCACTACCGACAAGCAAATTGGCCCTTCTGGTGCTGATTCCCAGGTGGGTGGATTTGTGTACATTCTAGGACCCTGTGGGTCTCCCCAATGAACTCTCCATTGAGGCTGGGAATTTCTTCCACTGCCTCAACCCCCACAGATCTTTTCGGTCAGATGTTTTGAGGCTTTATTTCCTGTGCTGGAACCCTGGGTTGTGCAGTTGCTCTCTCTCCCCAGTGGTTTCTCCTGGTTTATCCACATGCAAATGTGGAACCACCCGCTTTACCAGCCACTGCCTTGCCTAGTCCACCAGCTGCCACCTTGCCCTCCCTGGTCCATCAACTACCACTTTGCTGCAAATCCTCTCCACTTGGCTGCCCACCTCCACCCCTCCTTAGATATTGATGCATGTTTCTTTAACTCCTTGTGTGTGAGACTTCCATACAGTTTTATTTTTTGTCAGTTCTGGTTGTTTTTTATTTTTAAATTTGTTATTGTCCTTCTTTTGGTTGTGCGAGGAGTCACAGTGTATCTACCTATGCCTCCATCTTAGCCGGAAGTCCTAATTTAATCCAGTTTTAAATGAAATGTGTTTTATATCCAGCTGACTTAGGACAAGTAAAGCAACCATATGATTCACTAAACAAAACAAGAAAAATACATATTGTTTGGAGAACATGGTTTTGTGAGATAAAAATGAATAAATATGTCAATGCTTATTCAAATAATATTGGCTCTAGTGACAGAGAAATTTCTTTTTTTTTAGTGTTGTTCAGTTACAGTTGTCCTTCCTTTTTCCCCATTGTTCTCCCCTGTACCGCTCTGCCCCACAGCCACCCTTTTCCCACAGTCAATCCCCACCCTATGGTCTGTGCACAGGAGTTCTCTATTCATGTTCCTTGACTTGTCCTTTCCCCTTCTTTCCTCTGTCATCCCCTACCCCCTCCCCTCTGGTCACTGTCAGTTTGTTCTTTATTTCTATGTCTCTTGTTCTATTTTGCTCATTTATTTGTTTTGTTAATTAGGTTTCACTCATATAAAATCACATGGTATTTGTTTTTCACCATCTGGCTTGTTTCACTTAGAATAATGCTCTTCAGATCCATCCATGCTGATGTAAAGGGTAGGAGTTCCTTCTTTCTTTCTGCTGCATAGTATTCCATGGTGTAAATGTACCACATTTTTTCATCCACTCAATTACTGATAGGTACTTAGGCTGTTTCCAATGCTTGGCTATTGTAAATAGAACTGCTATGAACATTGGGGTGCATAGGTTCTTTTGAATTGGTTTCTCAGGATTCTCAGGGTATAATCCCAGCAGTGGGATCACTGGATAAAAAGGCAGTTCCCTTTTTAGTTTTTTGAGGAAATCCATACTGTTTTCCACAGTGGCTGTACCAGTCTTCATTCCCACTAACAGTGCACTAGAGTTCCCTTTTCTCTACAACCTTGCCAGCACTTCTTGTTTATTGATTTGTTAATGACGGTCATTATGATTGATGTAAAATGATATCTCATTGTGGTTTTAATTTGCATCTCTCTGATGGCTAGTGACTTTAGCATTTTTCAGGTCTGTGGGTCCTTTGTACATCCTCCTTGGAGAAGTGCCTCTTCAGGTCCTTTGCCTATTTTTTAATTGGGTCGTTTGTCTTCCTGGTGTGGAGTCATATGAATTCTTTATGTATTTTGGAAATCAAACCTTTGTCCAAGATATCATTGACAAATATGTTTTCCTATACTGTCAATTCCTTTTTCATTTTGTTGATGTTTTCTTTAGGGATGCAGAAGCTTTTTAATTTGATGTAGTCCCATTTGTTTATTCTTTCCTTTATTTCCCTTGCCCTAGGGGTTGTATCTTTGAAAATACTGTTGTGTGGGATATCTGAAAATTTCCTGCCTATATTCTCCTCTAGGACTTTTATGGTGTCACAACTTCTATTGAAGTCTTTTATCCATCTAGAGTTCATTTTGGTGTATGTTGTGAGTTGATGGTCAAGTTTCATTTTTTTTGCATGTATCTGTCCAGATTTCCCAACTCTGTTTACTGAAAAGGCTATTTTTACTCTGTTTTATGTTCCTGCCCCCCTTTTTAATTGACCATATTGACATGGGTTTATTTCTGGGCTCTCTATTCTCTTCAGTTGGTCTCTGTGTCTGTTCTTATGCCAGTATCAGACTGTTTTGATTACAGTGGCCTTGTAATATAGTTTGATATCAGGTACTGTGCTTCTTCCTACTTTGTTCTTTTTTCTCAGAATTGTTGATACTATTCAGGGTTGTTTATAGTTCCAAATAAATTTTTGAAGTACTTCTTCTATATCTGAAATATGTCAATGGTATTTTGACAGGGATTGCATTGAATCTATAGATTGTGTTGGGTAGTATGTACATAAATGATATGAAGGACAAAAACCACATGGACACATAGATACTAAAATCTTCAACAAAATATTGGCAAAGCACATCCAGCAATGCATTAAAAAGATTATACACTATGATCTAGTGGTATTCATCCCAGGTATGCAAGGATGGTTCAATTTTCACAAATCAATAAATGTAATACACCACATAAACAAAAGGAAAGACAAAAATCACATGTTCATATCAATAAATGCAAAAAAAAAAAAGCATTTGATACAGTACAGTGCCCACATTTTGATAAAAGTACTCAGAAAGGTGGGAGTAGAGGGAACATACCTCATCATAATAAAGGCCATATATGAAAAAAAATTGCAGTTAACATCACACTCAATGGGTGAAAACTTAAAGCTTTTCCCCTAAGATCAGGAAAAAGTCAAGGGAGTCTGCTTTCATGACATCTATTCAACATAGTATTTGAAGTTCTAGCCACAGCAGTCAGACAAGAAAAAGAAATAAAAGGCATCCAAATTGGAAACAAGGAAGTAAATGTGTCACTGTTTGCAGATGACATGCTCATGTACATAGAAAAGCCTATAGATTTGTCCAGAAAACTACTCAACCTAATAAATGAATTTGACAAATGGCAGGACATAAAGTCAACATTCAGAAATCACAGGCATTTTTTTACATCAATAATTAAATATCAGAAACAGAAATTAGGAAAAATCTTATTTAGTATAATAACAACAAAAATAAAATACTTAGGAATAAACTTATCCAAGGAGGTAAAAGACCTGTACTCTAGTTAGAGAACACTGAAGAAAGAAATTATGAGAGACACAAGTAAATGGAAGCATTTATCATATTGATAAATTGGAAGAATTAACATCATTTAAAAAAATTATTAAGTTTATCGGGGAGAATTTGGTTAGCAAAACCATACAGGTTTCAAGTATACAACTCAACAAAACATCATGTACATAGTGTATCATGTGCCTCTTTCTGTTCCTATTTATGCCCCCTTTGCCCTTTGCCCTTCGCCCTTCTATCTCCACCCACCTACCTTTCCCTCTGGCTATCACCATACTGTTGTCTGTTTCTAAGGGTTTTTTTTTTTTTTTTAATTTGTTCTCCTTTTTCACAACCCCCCTCCAGCCACACACTTTCTAATAGCTGTCAGTATGTTTTATGGGTCTATGCTTCTGTTTTTATTTTGTTTTAATTATATTGTTCATTAAATTCCACATATAAGTGAGATCATATGGTATTTGTCTTTCTATAACTGGCTTATTTCACTTAACATAATACTCTCCAGGTCCATACATACTATTGCAAAAAGTAAGATTTCCTTCTTTTTTATAGCTGAGTAGTATTCCCCTTTGTATGATTAGTGATGTTGAATTTTTTTTTCATATATTTATTGGCCATCTGTCTATTGTCTTTGGAGAAGTGTCTATTCAGATACTTTGCCCAGTTATTAATTGGATTGTTTATTTTCTTAGCGTTGAGTTGTTTATATCTTTTATATATTTTGGATATAAACTCCTTATGAGGTGTATTATTGGTGAATGTATTCTCCCTTTCAGTGGGTTTCCTTTTCATTTTGTGGATGGTTTCTATTTCTGTGCAAAAGCTTTTTAGTTTGGTTAGTTTTCTTTGTTTATTTTTTCCTTTGTTCCCCTTGCTCTAAGTAAATATCAACAAAATTATAGCTACAGGAAATGTCTGAGATTTTACTGCTCATGATTTCTTCTAGGATTTTTGTTGTTTTGTGACATACATTTAAGTCTTCAATCCATTTTGAGTTTATTCCTGTGTATGAGGTAAGTAGGTAGTCTAGTTTCTTTTCTTTTTTTTTTTTTTTTTTTTTTTTTTTTTTTTTTTTTTTTTTTTTTTTTTTTTTTTTTTTTTTTGTATGTATCCATTTTTCCCAACACCATTTATTAATGAGACTGTCTTTACTCCATTGTATGTTCTTACCTCTTTTGTTAAATATTATCTGTAAAGGCATGGGTTTATTTCTGTGCTTTTTTATTTCTGATCTATCTATATGTTTTTATGCCAGTACCATGGTATTTGATTATTCTGGCTTTGTTGTATAATTTGAAATAAGGTATTATGATACCTCCATCTTTGTTCTTCTTTCTCATGCTTGCTGAGGCTCTTCAATGTCCTTAGTGATTCCATATACATTTTTGAAATATTGTTCTAGGTCCATGAGTTAGGCCATTGGTATTTTAATAGGAATTATATTGAATCTATAGATTGCTTTGGGAAATATGGATATTTTAATTGTTAATTCTTTGTATTCATGAAGAATATATATGCTTCCATTTATGTCTATCTTCCTCAATTACTTTCTTTAGTATCCTATAATTTTCCAAGTAGAGATCTTTTACATCCTTGGTTAAATTGATCCTTAGGTACCTATTTTTTGTTGTTGTTACAATAGTAAATGAGATTGTTTTCCTAATTTCTCTTTTTGACAGTTTATTGTTGGTATATAAAATGCCACCAATGTCTGAATATTAATTTTGTATCCTGCTACTTGACTAAATTCATTTATCAGTTCTAGTAGTTTTTTGTTGGCTTTCTTTTTTTTGGATATTTTATACACAGTGTCATATCATCGTTGAATAATGACACTTACTTCCTACTTTCCAATTTGTATGCCTTTTATTTCTTCTTGTCTGATTGTTGTGGCTGGGACTTCCAGCACTATGTTGAATAAGAACAGTGAAAGCAGACACTTGTCTTGTTCTTATGCTTAAGGGTAATGCTTGTAGTTTTTGTCCACTGATTATGATGTGGGCTCTGGGTTTGTTATATATGGCCTTCGCTTGAAGAGATATGATCTCTCTATTCCCACTTTGCTGAGAACTTTTATCATAAAAAGGTACTGGATTTTATCAAATACTTTTTTTTTTGCTTCTGTTGATATGATAATGTACTTTTTATCCTTTATTTTGTTTATGTGATGTATCACATTTATTAATTTGTGAATATGATACCAACCTTGCTTCCTCGGAAATTCCACTTGATCATATAGTATGATGTTTCAAATATATTTCTGGGTCCAGTTAACATATATTTTGTTGAGGGTTTTACCATTTATGTTTATCAGGGATATTGGCCTATAATTTTCTTTCCTAAAATTATCTTGAATTTTTTCTCTCCTGTTGAATTTTTTGGGATAGTTTGAGAAGGATAGATGTTAGTTTTTCTTTGAATATTTGGTAAAATTCACCTGTGAATCCATTTAGTTTAATTATTTTGTTTGCTGGGTGCTTATTTATTACTGCTTCAATTTCAGTAATTGTAATTGGTCTATTCAGATTTTTCTCATTCTTCCTGATTCCGTTTTGGAATATTTTGTTTCTAGAAATTTATATACTTTCCTAGTTTATCCAAATTGTTGGCATATAGTTGTTCCTAATATTTTTTTACAATCCTTAATGTATCTGTGATGCTAGTAGTTACTTCACTTTTTCATTTCTGATTTTATTTATTTTCCAGAGAAGGAGCACACCAAAGGTCCCTGTTGGATGCAACCAAAAGTTATTTCTTCTGGACTCAAGCTTGGAAGTGTGGTGTCACCAGCATTTGGAAGACCAGGTTAATGCACTATGCAGGCTGGTGCTGTGAAAATAGGAGTGCCCAACTCTGTAAGATAGCACCTGAGGGCAGTGTGTGATATTGACTCAGGACTAGGACCTCAGTAGTTGACCTTCCCGATCTCTCTTGGGCCACACCACCTAGGTCTTCTCTTTCTTACTGCTCTATGCCCTACCTTCCCCCTACCAGAGGCCTGAGTGAATGCTGAAGAGTGAGCTTCTGTGAGTTGGCTCTCTAGAAGAGCATCTGGGGTTCTAGCAGACTCCCTCCTTTTCTTGATGGACACAGTCCCTACTGATTTTTACTGCCAAATGCCCTGATATCTGATTTTTACTTTCAGGTCCTTGTACTCTGGAATGGGGTTCCTGGAGTAAGGCTGAGACCCCATTCTCCCCAGAGGGGACTTTTGCAGCCAAAATAACCCTCTGACTTCTCAGCCACAACATGTGGGTGAGGAGGACATCCCTCTTCGTGTCTCTGCCCTTCTTCCCAGTCTCCATGTTGCTTCTTCTGTAAATCCTTGGATACAATATTCCTTTTCAGCTGTCCTTCAATTAGTAATTCGGGTTGATTGCTCTATAACTTAGATATAAATCTGATTTGGTGCTGGGAGGAGGTGAGTGTAGCTGCCACCTACTCCACAGCCATCTTGAAACCCCCAAAATTTGATTTATTTTAAGTAAGAGTGAAACACTTAGTAATTTAATATACATATTTATGAATATGTATATTATTGTGAAATTGGCAGGGGAAATACATCTGTGCCATGGAGACAAGTTCAGAACTATTTCAGTAGGATCAGGAGTGTTTCTATTCAGTTAATGCTCAGTTGCAATGACTATGATCATTATTAGTAATGTGAAAGTAGAAGGACAGAGTAAATGATCAACATATTAATTCAGGCACAAAGGAAGCAGTAAAAGGGACATAGTATACATATATATTTTCAATTCAGTGACTTGGGTGAAATGATGGTTTTGAACATGGTAAACAAAATGTATTGAATTCAGTTTTAGTTTGATTATTGTTGACTGTGAGCTTGCTAAAAACAAACAAAAAATGTAGATAAAGGAAAGTTAAGTTTATTAGACTACCTAAAACAAGGAATACAACCCCTTAATACTGAAGGAAGTCTCAGTGTTACCTCAAATCAAGGAAATGAAAGAAGGACACTTATAAGCTTTTTTTTTTTTAAGGTTGTGATATTTTAAGGTGATTCTTAGATAGGAAAAATCTGGGTAAAGTATGGGTATAATTTATGATAATTAACTTTAGACTGGTGGACTTAGAGGAAAATATTTAATGAACAGGTTGTTAGAAGGTAAATGTTTAGCTCACTCACACAATTAATGTAGCTCAATAAGATGTATTTTTATTATTTTAATGCTTCATTATCCCAGGTAGGTTCCATTCTCTGGCAAAAAATAAACAAACAAACAGAGAACAATAAACATTATTAGAAGCAAATATACAGATTAAAAAACAAACACAAATAAGCAAACAAAAACCTTGCACATTAGTTATTTTAGAAGGCAACTGCCTTCTATTATAAGGCCTGACACTTATTCTCTAAACAGCTAAGCTCGTCTTGTTGTGTTGGAGAGAGAGGTCCTGAAACTAAGAGAAACTATGCATAAACCTGGAGAGCGATACATGAGTCTTGGTGTATGTGCATCCTGTTTTATAATTAACAAATCTGAATTCCAACGTACCTTCTGAGATTTTGAAGAGTGAATAATTGTTAGAACAAAAATAAACCTTGACTGACCTTCCCAATGAACCCTATAAAACCTGTATGCTACTTATTCGTTCACATTTAAAACATTGAAAGGCTTTTAGTAAAGGCTTAAACTAATTTATTTGATTTAGTTTCTCATTTCCCACAGACATTTTTTTTTTTTTTTTTTTTTTTTTAGTACCAGGGAAATATTGATAAGGATAGGACTTGCAAAAGACCCTCTGTTATCTTTCTTATGGGACTCTGGGGCTGGAAAGCTTGGTGAGTTCATCCCCTACCTGGTACTCTGCCCTGTTGTATTAAAGTTTATTAGTAATGTGAAAGTAGAAGGACAGAGTAAATGATCAACATATGATCATCAAATGATCATCTTCATCATCCTTGTATAAGATTGTTTTCCTGTCTTTGTCACTGATAAGGCCCTTTAAGGTGAAGAAAGAATGTAAGAGTTAGATTGGGGGAGTTTACTTGTGTTTTTCTTTTCTCATCACTAGAATGCAATAGACAATTACCAGTAGGAAACCTTACACTACAATGGTTCCTCCATATACAGGAGCCCATAACCCCAATAATTTGAATACTTCATAGCATTTCACTAGAAAAAAATTATAATTAAAATAGAGATTTTCAGTAAAATTTTATGTAAACATATATGTTTATTAGAAAAGCACCTTAGGACAAAAATGATCATGAGAAGCCCTCATGAGACATTTTTATACCCATATTTATCTAAAAGATAGGTAACTTAAGAGAAAGACTGCTTTTCTTAAATAAACTCTTATAATTATCTTCTGTGAGAGTCAGTGTGTGTATGTGTGCATGTGCAGGTTTCAAAACAGGCTTTTGGCACATAACCATTCTCTCTTGCAGAGGGAAAGTAATTAACTTCTAACAATGAAAATTCTATTTTTGTCTACAGTAAGCTCCCTCTTAATTGTCTTGTGTGTGTCTCTCTCTGTGTGTGCATATATGTTCTTTTTCCATTCTATTTCCCTTCTCATTAGATATTTTGAATAATCACTAATTGAATTTCATTCTCTATTTTTGAAATTTAAGGATATGTAGTCTAGATACATGTTTAGAAGTTTCTTAAAGAATTAAGGCAAAATTCTGCTGCTTTTATTTTGCTTGAAATATGTCTATGTTCAAAAAATCTTTAGCTGATACCTGCTCACTAGTTACTACATGAGAAAAAGCTTTTATTTCTACATAGGAATAGTACTTCGAAACATGATTTAAAGAGTCATTGCACTTAATGTACACATATAAATTATATTAATAAAAACATTGTGTACTACTCTGGATAAATATATAAATCTTCACACTAATTGGCATTACTTAATTATATTGATTTAAAGATTGCTGTTTCCTTCTTTACTTTGTTATGTAAAATCAATGTAAACACACAATTATAGTGTGTGCGACACTGACAGTAAACACTGCATTTAACTACAATAAATTTCCTACATTGATTTTGAGGGTCAAATGATTTTTTCTTTTCACAAATGTTTAAAATTCTGAATATAAAAATTTTATTTAAATAAACTTGTGAAAAAATGATGTCTTTTTAAAAAGGTTAATCTCATAAATTCTTCAGACATTAAAATAAGAGGTTAATGCATTGATCTAAGTAATTTCCATTTAATTAATTTTATTTTATTTTATTTTTATTGTTGTTCAATTATAGTTGTCTTCATTTTCCCCCCATTCTTTCTCCCAACCCCACCCATTCCCACCTCTCACCCTCCATCCTACCCCTCTTTGGATTTGTCCATGGGTCCTTTATCCATGTTCCTTGATGACCCACTTCTTTCCCCCACTATACCCCTCCCTTGTCCCTTCTGGTCACTGTTGGTTTGTTCTTTATTTCAATGTCTCTGGTTATATATATTTTTTTCTCTATTTTTTTAAACTATATTTTATTGATTATGCTGTTACAGTTGCCCCATTTCCCCCCTTCTTTCCCCCCTCCCCCTT
>PVJI01033239.1:0-11441 GCA_004026765.1 Micronycteris hirsuta
AGACAGAGAGAAATATCTATGTGTGGTTGACTCTTAAGTGGCACCCACTGGGGATCTGGCCTGCAACCCAGGCATGTGCCCTGACTGGGAATCGAACCGGTGACCCTTTGCTTCACAGGCCCGCACTCAATCCACAGAGCTACACCACCCAGGGCAGAGGATGACTTTTTCAACAAATGTTGCTGGAGCAACTGGACATTTTCAGGCAAAAATATTAAAAAGTGAATCTAAACCTAACACCTTATTTAAAACTTAACTCAAAATGCATCCTATACTGCCCCCATCCTGACTTCTAGTCTCTTCGCACAACCTCATCAAAATTACAACTAAAATATAGAACAATCATTACTCAGAACAATCAGAAATCAAGTTGAATAGAAGTCAGACAACTATGGAATTTAAGAAACCACATCCATCCAGACTGGTAGGAGGGGCACAGATATGGAACAGACTGGTTCCACACCCAGATGTGGTGGATAAAAATTGTGGAGGGATATCTCAAGAGTAAGGAGTCCCAGCTCCACACCAGGCCCCCCATCCCAGGGTTCCAGTGCCACATAGATAAGTCCCCACATCTTTTGGCTGCTAAAACCAGTAGAGATTGAGTTGGTGGAAGAAACTGCTAGTGCCCCAGGCACTTCCTCTTAAAGAACCCACACACCGATTTACTTACTCAGACTCACTCCCTCTGAGTTCCAGCACCAGGGTAGCAGCTTGAAAGGAACCGGGGGTATACAGGGATAAATGGATGTATCTGACATCAAGGCAAACAGAGGCCATTGTCCCCTTTCTAAATCCACCCACCTCCACAGAACCAGTAAGCTGGTGTTATATTTGAGGCTCCATCAACCTGGATAACATTGTTTGACCAGCTTTGAAGATCCCCAGAGACCCCACCCCATGCAATTTATAGGCCATCCAAGCTGTTTTCTATATGAATGGCTGGTCTTGGCTCATGCTTCATAACTTCCTAAATCCTATCAAACAAGCACAGCTGGCCTCAGTGAGCCCAAGGCCCAGCACTAGCAGTAGCCAGTCTAGGTTCACAGCTTGGCTTCACCTGGAAATCTCCAAGCCCAGCACAAGTAGCAACCATCTCAGATTGCTTATAAAGCTCAGGCAGCATGGCCCCGGGCAAAATACATGTGGGAGCTGACCTTGACCTTCACCACCCAGGAAACCCCAGAGCCAGCACACTCAGTGGACAGCTAGAGACTACATCAGAACACCACCACCCTGCCACCATACAACTGATCCTCCATGGAGTGCAGAGGTTAGTAGTTAGTGGTCACAGCCAATCCTTCCAGCTGACTAGTCTGGTTAATCCTTCCCATTGATCTACCAAGAACAACCAAGTCTCAACTACAAGAGGAGGGTGTACTCAGCTCAAATGAAGAGCATACCTCAAGTACGCAGTTTGGGTGATAGGGGAGGCTATGCCACTGGATCTTACAGGACACCTACTACATTAGGCCACACTGCAAAGACGAGGAATCATAGCAACTCTACCTAGTACATAAACACAAACACAGGGAGGCTGCCAAAACAAGGAGACAAAGAAACATGGCCCCTATGAAAGAACAGATCAAAACTCCAGAAAAAAGACCTAAACAAAATGGAGATAAGCAAGCTATTAAATGCAGAGTTCAAAACACTAGTTATAAGGATGCTCAAGGAACTTAGTGAGGACCTCAGCAGCATAAAATAGATCTAGTCAAAACAAGAAATACACTAAATGACATAAAGAAAAATTTATAGGGAAACAACAGTAACATGGGTGAAGCTAAGATTCAAATCAATGACATGGAACATAAGGAAGAAAAAAAATCAAACAATTAGAACAACAAGACGTAAAAATAATAAAAAAAAATGAGAATAGTATAAGCAGCCTCTGGGACAATCTAAAGAGCTCCAACTTTCACATCATAGGGACGCCAGAAGGAGAAGAGAAACAACAAGTAATTGGACGTCTATTTGAGAACATAATGAAAGAATACTTCCCTAATTTGGTAAAGGAAATAGACATACAAGTCTAGGAAGCACAGAAAGTCCCAATCAAGATGGATGCATAGAGCCCATTCCAAGACTCATCATAATTAAAATGTCGAAGGTTAAAAATAAAGAGAGAACCTTAAAAGTAGCAAGAGAAAAGCAATCGGTTATCTGTAAGGGAGTTCCCAAAACACTGTCAGCTGATTTCTCAAAGGTTAGAAGGGATTCACAAAACATATTCTAAGTCATGTAAAGAAGGGGCCTACAGCCAAGATTGCACTACTCAGCAAAGGTATCATTTAGAATCAAAGGGCAGATAAAGAGGTTCCCAGACCATTAAAAACTAAAGGAGTTAATCGCCAAACCATTATTATATGAAATGTTAAAGGGACTTATTTAAGAAAAACAAGATTAAAACTATGAACAATAAAATGGCCAAAAATACAAATCTATCAACAATTGAATCTTAAAAAACAAACTAAGCAAACAAGAAGAACAGAGACAGAATTATGGACACAGAGAGCATTTTGATGGTTGCCAGATGGGAAGGGAGGTATAGGGGAATGGGTGAAGAGGTGAGGGGATTAAGAAGTACAAATAGGTAGCTACAAAAGAGCCATAGGGATGTAAAATACAGTATAGGAAAATGGAGTAGCCAAAGAACTTACACATGAACCATGGACATGAACAATGGTGGGGGTATTACCTAAGGGAGTAGGGAGTACTGGGTGGAGGAGGGCGGAGGGGGTAAATCAGGACAACTGTAATAGTAAAATCAATAAAATATAATTTTTAAATGCATCATATACTTCATTGGAAAATGTAAAACTACAAAACTTTGAGAAAAAGTACATAGGAGAAAATCTTTAGGACCTCGAAACTAGGCAAAGAGTTCTGAACTTAACATCAAAGACATGACCCATAGAATGAAAAATTAATAAAAATACTTAATCCAAATTAAAAACTTTTGTGACTCTCAAGATGGCAGTGTTAGAAAACAATCATCCTAAACGACCAACTAAAGAATAGCTGAACCTTGGCTGGTGTGGCTCAGTGGATTGAGTGCTGGCCTGCAAACCAAAGGGTCACCGGTTTGATTCCAATCAGGGCATGTGCCTGGGTTGCAGGCCAGGTTCCCATTCGGGGGCGCATGAGAGGCAAACACACATTGATGTTTCTCTCCCTCTCTTCCTCCTTCCCTCCCCCTCTCTCTGAAAATAAATAAGTAAATAAAATCTTAAAAAAAAAAAGACTGGTAAGAAGGGTAGAGACATGAAAAGGGTTGACCATACGCCCATGGGCAGTGGCTGAGGTCCCAAAGGGTTATCTGAGCTGTAAGGATTTCCCCCTGAGAAGTGTCCTACACTCCAGGTAGGGCTCCTCAGCCCAGAGCACCAGAGCCAGGAAGAGGCATCTCCATAACATCCAGCTATGAAAAGCAGCGGGGTTTCTATCCACCAAGGAAACATGGAATCCTCTGGAGACATAGACACTCTGTTAAAGGGCCAATGTACTTAATTTTGTTTTCAGCCACTCTCCCCGGGCTCTGGTGGAGGGAGAGTGTAGTGGAATAGAGTTGCTTGAGGAGAGTCTGAGGTTTGTGGCCCTGGGGAGGAGTCTTGGTGGTCAGCCACCAGGAACCCTGTATAGAGTCATTCTCACGTACCGCAGATGCCATTTTCCTTTGGGCAGAGCACTCCCCTCCAACAGCATCAGCCAGAGGAAAAGTAATTACCCCACCCTCTGGACTCCCTCTCACCCAACAACCCTGCAGAGCTTAGTTCCTACTCTGGAGTCAGCTGCATTGGCCTGGTTGTAGAAGTCTGGGCAGACTCAGCGGGTGTCAGCGACTGGCTTTGGGATGGGGTCATATCCCCAATTTCTCATGAACCTGACTAGTGCTTCACCCTCATGGGAGATCAGATAGAAGCACCCTCCCGGCTTCCAGAAGATGCAACATCTGGGCTCCAGAGACCCCACCCACCTGACTACGAAGGGCTCTACCCTGCCAAGGTCAAGGCAAAATCTGAGGCTTGGAGGCAGGGACCGCATCCATCACTTTCCCAGAAGCCTGAATGGCACTTTTCCCTCATGGATGATTCAATAACCCCATTCTTCCAACTCTGTCAGAGGTTCCATCAGCAACTGTGTCTTACTGGCAGCTGGCAGGGGGAGGCAGGCAGAGACAGGTGGAGGCAAACAGACGAGTATCTCAAGGTGTCTTAGGACTTTTGCTGACCTGTCCCCAGGCCCAGTGCTGATAAACGCTGGCCATGAAGTATAGCTTGGTCCTTCCAGGCCCAGCAAAAGCAGCCACAAATCTTGGTTGGCTTATAGCTTCAAAGAGGTTGTCAAGCACCAGGCACAGACAGCATCTGACATTGGCCTATACCAGAATCCCTCCCAAAAGGCCCAGAACCAACACACCAAGTGGCCAGCTTCAGTCAACATCAGAGCAGGATTAAATAAACTTCACAAAGAGCATATCCAAATGGAGATCACAGTAGGCACTGAAACCAAAGGCTTTTAATAGTATTCAATATCTTGACTTTGGGGATGTATAATACAGAAATCTTACATAGAACTTAATACACAACACACACATGCAAGTACCAGTAGAACTAGAAAATATGAGTAAGGTCAGTAGATGGGATCAAAGCCAATGTGATATTCTGCTATAGTTTTGCAAAATGTTATCATTGGAAAGACTAAGCAAAACTTACAAAATATATTTCCCATTGATATTTCTTTTTTTCCCATTTATCATATTATGAATTTTCTTTTTTATTGTATTTTTCCATTGCCATTTAGCCCTCTTTACCTCCTTCCCCCCACAATCACCATACTGTTGTCCATGTCCATGAGTCCTTTTACCTTTTTGCTTGATCCCTCTACCTCCTAAACATCCCTGTAGGTGCCCCCCCTGCTCTCTATCTGTGAGTCTGTCTCTATTTTTCTTGTTAGTTCAGTTTGTTCATTATATTCTATATATGAGTGAAATCACGTAGTATTTGTCTTCCTCTGACTGGCTTATTTCACTGAGAATAATGTTCTCCAGGTTCATCCATACTGTTGCAAAGAGTACAATTTTCATCTTTTTTATGGTCAAGTAGAAGTATTCCATTGTATAAACCCATAGTTGTTTTATCCACTCATCTATTGATGGACAGTGGGGCTGATTCCATATCTTGGCAAGTGTAAGTAACGCTGCAATGAACATAGGGGTGCTTGTGTTCTTTCAAGTTCATGTTTTGGGCTTCTTCGGATAAATTCCCAGAAGTGGAATCACTGAGTCAAAAGGCAGATCCATGTTGGTTGCACCAATCTACATTCCCACCAATAGTGCAAAAGCATTCCCCTTTCTCCACGTTCTTTTCAGCCCTTGTTGTTTGTTGATTTATTGATGATAGCCATTCTGACAGGTGTGAGGTGATAGTTCATTGTGGTTTTATAAAGCCATAGTATACAAATCAACATGGTATTGGCATAAAAACAGATTTTAGAGCAATGGAACAGAAGAGAAAGCACAGAAAGAAACCCACGCCTTTATAGTTAATTAATATTTGACAGAGGAAACAAGCACATACAAGGGACTGAAGACAGTTTATTCAATAAATGGTATTGGAAAAATTGGGCAGATACATGCAGAAAAATGAAGCTAGACCATCCTCTTATAACACAAACAAGAATAAATTCAAGATGGATTAAAGACTTAAATATTAGACCTGCAACCAAAAATTCCTACATAGGAACTGAAGAAAACACAGGCAGAAAAGTCTCAGACATTGCTCATAGCAATATTTTTACTGATATGTCTCCTAAGGCAAGAGAAACAAAAGAAAAAAATAAACAAATGGGAATACATCAAGCAAAAAAGCTTTTGCACAGCAAAGGAAACAATCAACAAAATAAAAAGACAACTTACAGAATGGGAGAATATATCTGCCAATACATCTGATAAGGGGTTAATATCCAAAATTTATAAAGTCCTTACGAAAGTCAACACTGAAAAGACAAACAATCCATTTAAAATCTGGATAAAGGGCCCGAACAGACTCTTCTCCAAAGAGGCCAATTGACAGAGGAAAAGATGCTCAATGTTACTAATTATCAGAGAAATGCAAATTAAAATCCCTGATATTTCTTATGACCACAAATGAATCTATACCTCAAAAAATTTCAATGAAAAAAAGACAATTTGAAATTAAGAATTAAAAAGTCCCCACATAAATGGGAATTAGGAACTGCAAAAGATAATAAAGTAGATCTTTGGTAAAGATAGGATGAATATGAGATACTATCTTATGGGTCTTTATGGCAATTTTATATCTGATGGGAGTTTTAATTGGCATCCCATTTAAAACTGTAGCCTAAGAGTGATGTGTTATGGAAATTTTTAAAACTTCCCAGCTCTCCCCGCCACCTCTCAATTTGTTGTTTATGATGATGTGATTCAAATCTCTGCCTGGTCAAACCAAAAGTGCATACATGAACAATCATAAAATCCTACAAGAACTTGACCACCTACTTACTGTTGCTTACATAGGTACAAATTGATAAAAATGATTCTCTGTGTAATTTTTCTAATAAAGGTTTGACATCGAGATTTCTGACTATAACTTTGTGTTGCAATCTCTCTGAATCTGACCATTTTGCAAGAAAGTTCTATTATTCTCTGGTGAAATTCATCTTGACATTCTTTCTTTTAGTAGGTATTTATAGAGCACCTGCAACTACATGCCAGCACTGAGCAGAGTTGACCTTGATAGCTCTCTCCCACGCCCACAAATGGCCATTTGTCCAGACATAGCAAGAGTTCAAGTTTTCTGAGCTTGCTTTAAGGTAAATGTCTAAATAAAAACATTTTAAAGTCCCAAAGAAAGCCTTGTTCTCCTCCATATTGAGCATAAGTCTGAAGTGTGATTGGGTGGAAATCACAGTAATAATAACAGCTGCTGACATTTCTCACTCTGTGCCACTCACTGTGCTAGCTACCATATAGGCCATCTCATTTATTCCTGCCCATCAAGAGCCATTTTGATTCTTATTTTACAAGCTGAGTAACCTTAGACTTGAAAAAGCAAAGTGTTTAATGCACAGATGCACAAGTAGGAAATTGCATGGTTGAATTGAAAACTGGCTAGGTGATGCCAGAGCCACGGGGTTTGGTCACCATGATAGGCTGTTTATAAGGCTTTCTAAGGAAGTGTCTCAATCCTCTGTTTTCCTAACTGTTTTATTTGGGATAGGATCTAAATGTTGGCATTATTTTAATAAGCTCCAAATGATGTAGAGGAACCTTACATATTGAACACAACCTCAATTCTGTCTCTTCTCTTAACACCCCATTAAAAATTGGTTTAAAATCTCTCTGCCATGTTGCATTGTAATGGACTTTACTGTTGTTTTTTTATTGCTGTTCAATTACAGTTGTCTGAATTTTCTCCCTTTCCACACAACCCAATCCAAACCCACCTTCCTCCCTTGCTTCCACCCTTCCCCTTGGTTTTATCCATGTGTCCTTTATAGTAGTCCCTGAAAACCCTTCTCCCCACAATCCCCTCCCCCTCCACTCTTGCTATTATTATTCTTAATTTCAATGTCTCTAGTTATATTTTGCTTGCTTTTTTCTTTTGCTGATTATGTTCCAGTTAAAGATGAGATCATATGGTATGTGTCCCTTACCGCCTGGCTTATTTCACTTAGCATAATGCTCTCCAGTTGCATCCATGCTGTCGCAAAGGGTTTAGGCTCCTTCTTACTCTCTGCTGTGTAGAATTCCATTGTGTAAATGTACCATAGTTTCTTGATCTACTCATTTGCTGATGGGCACTTGGGTTTCTTCCAGCACTTGGCTATTATAAATTGTGCTTCTATGAACATTGGGTGCATAGGTTTTTTGGGATTGGTGTTTCAGGACTCTTAGGGTATAATCCCAGCAGTGGAATTGCTGGGTCAAAAGACAGTTCCATTTTTAGTTTTCTGAGGAAATCCCATATTGTTTTCTACAGTGGCTTCACCATTCTGCCTTCCCACCAACAGTGCACTAGGGTTCCCTTTTCTCCGCATCCTCTCCAACACTTGTTTGTTGATTTGTTTATGATGGCCATTCTGACTGGTGTGAGGTGGTATGTCATTGTGGTTCTAATTTGAATCTCTATGATGGCTACTGATGCTGAGCATCCATTCAGGGGCCCATGAGCATCTATGTCTCTGGGCCCTCTGTATGTCCTCCTTGGAGAAGTGTCTGTTCAAGTCTTTTGCCCATTTTTTAATTGGGTTTTTGGTTTTCCGGGAGTGGAGTCGTATGTGTTCTTTATGTATTTTGGAGATCATACCCTTGTCTGAGGTGTCATTGGCAAATATATTTTCCATATGGTTGGTTCTCTTTTTATTTTCCTACTGTTTTCTTTAGCCATGCAGAAGCTTTTTATTTTGATGAGGTCCCATTTGTTTATTCTTTCCTTTATGTCCCTTGCTCTAGGGGACATATCAGTGAAGATGTTACTGCATGGAATGTCTGAGATTTTCCTACTGATGTTTTCCTCTAGGACTTTTATGGTGTCACAACTTATATTTAAGTCTTTTATCCACCTTCAATTTATTTTTGGGTGTGGTGTAAGTTGGTGCTTGAGTTTCATTTTTCTGCATGTACCTGTCCGGATTTCCCCACATCATTTGTTGAAGAGGCTATTTTTACTCCATTTTATGCTGCTGCTCCCTTTGTCGAAATTAATTTGCCATAGAGACTTGGGTTTATTTCTGGGCTCTCTATTCTGTTCCATTGATATATCTGTCTGTTTTTATGCCAGTACCAGGCTGTTTTGACCACAGCGGCCTTGTAATACAGTTTGATATCAGGAATTGTGATCCCTCCTACTTTGCTCTTCTTTCTCAAAATTGCAGCAGATATTTGGGGTCATTTATGGTTCCATATAAATGTTTGATGTGTTTGTTCTGTATCTGTGAAATATGCCATTGGTACTTTGATAGGGATTACATTGAATCTATAAATTGCTTTGGGTAGTATGGACATTTTGATGATGTTGATTCTTCCAATCCATGAACACGTTATATGTTTCCATTTGTATGTGTCTTCCTTGATTTCTTTCTTTAGTGTTGTGTAGTTTTCTGAGTACAGGTCTTTTACCTCCTTGGTTAGGTTTACTCCTAGGTTTTTTTTGTTTTTTTTTGTTTTGTTTTTGCTATATCAAATGGGATTTTTCCCCTGTTTTCTGCTTCTGATGCTTCATTGTTGGCATACAAAAACTCCTTTGATTGCTGGATATTGACTTTGTATCTTCCTGTTTTGCCAAATTCATTTATTAGGGTGAAGTAATTTTTGGTGGAGTCTATAGGATTCTCTGTGTACACTATCATGTCGTCTGCAAACAATGACAGTTTTGTTTCCTCCTTTCCAATTTGGATGCCTTTTATTTCCTTTTCTTGTCTGATTGCTGTGGCTAGGACTTCCAATACTATGTTGAATAGAAGTGTCGATAGTGGGAGAGAAAAAGATGGCGGCGGAGTAGGAGGGAGCAGATCGTCTTCCTCCAGCCCACTGATGGGATATCTGGCCCGTTTTCTGAGGAGCAAAGCGATCGCCCAGCTGTATTCCAGTGAGAAGATTGGCGACCAGGATTGCACATAAAACTGAAAGATCAGCCCTGGCTGGTGTAGCTCAGTGGATTGAGTGCGGGCTGGGAACCAGAGGGTCCCGGTTCGATTCCCAGTCAGGGCACATGCCTGGGTTGCGGGCCAGGTCCCCGTGAGGGCCATGTGAGAGGCAACCGTACATTGCTGTTTCTCTCCCTCTCTGTCTCCCTCCCCTCACCTCTCTCTAAAAATAAATAAATAAATAAAAAACTGAAAGATCAGACGGTAGGGAGTCTGCTGCGGAGCGAAGGGGTACCTCGGAACTCACGGGAGTCCGGGAGGTCTGCGGATCCAGTCGCAGCAGCTTCCCAGTCTGTTCCAGGATCCATGGGAGGGAGCTGGATTGGGGTGTGTGAGTAGCCAAAGCAGGCACATGCGTCTGTTGGGAGAGACTGGGTCCCCAGCAGGCCAGAGGTCTGTATGTACGTGGGGACTGATCTGCAGAGGCTGGCAATCCCAGCCGGAGGAATTGGAGATGGAACTGAACAGGAGACCCGAAGCCTGGAACTGCGGAACCGAGTGCACCTTGTGAAGCCAATCAGGGGCAGCTGGGGGTTGTGCCTGACCGGCCCAGGCCAGCGGCTTGCAAGCGCCAAATCCAGAGACAAAAGCAGTCAATGAATACAGGGGCACGGAACTCACTCCTGGAGGGCCTGAGACACAACCCAGCCACTGTGATCGGAGACCTGTGGTGCAGACTCCCTCAATGGGAGAAAAACAGAGGAGTGCCATTGAGCCCCACTGAGGGAAGACACAGACCTCACTAACTCTGACTCAGTGTGGGGATCAGACAGTCCAGAGGAGGTGCTGTGAATTCCTAGCAACTAGGCTGGAGGCAGGACAGCAGCTAAGAGTGCAGCCGAGGAAGAAAGCCGGGGAAGTCTGATATCTTCCCAGCCTGTTGCAGCCCTGACCAGACGCTGTTGAAGCCAGCCAACAGAAGTCTTTTTTTTTTCTTTTTTTTCTTCTTTCTTTTGTTTTCGCTTTGTTTCTTTGTTTGTTTATCCCCACCCTTCTTCCTATCTGCTCTTCTATATTTTTTTAACTCCTTCTACCTTCCTTTCATATGGTATTCCTAGTTTTCTCTTCTTTTTATCTCATATTTTTATTATATTTTATTTTATGTTATTTGAGTATTACTTTGTCTTTATCTTTCTTTTTCCTTTTCTTTTGCTTTCCTTTCCTTCTTTTTCTCCCTTCCCCTCTCTTCTTTATCCACAGGTGAGACATTAAAACCTGGAATTGTGAAGAGAATAGAGTGGGACCCAGACAAGAGTCAACCCAAAAAACAGAGACAGTGACACAAAATTAACTTCGCTGCTCCAGAGAACTTGACAGATCAATTTAAGATTCAGAGTCTAGCAAGAAGAATCCCACAAACAATGGGAAGACAAAGAAACAATCCCCAAATGAAAGGAAAGGAGGAAGCCTCAGAAAGAATGATAAATGAAACAGAGGCAAGCCAACTATCAGATGTAGAGTTCAAAGCATATGTTATCAGGCAGCTCAAGAAACTCGAGAAGCTTGATGAACTCACAGAAAACTACCAGAAACTACAGGGAAACTATAATGAACTCACTGCAAACTATGTAAACATGAAAAAGGAAATAGAAACTATTCACAAGGGCCAAGAGGAAATGAAGAATACAATATCTGAACTGAAGAACACAATAGAAGGAATCAAAAGCAGGCTCGATGAGGCAGAGGATTGGATCAGCGAGCTGGAGGACAAGGTTGAAAAAAGCACCCAAAAAGAGCAAGAACAGGAAAAGAGGCTCAGAAAGAATGAAGAG
>PVJI01033240.1:0-11441 GCA_004026765.1 Micronycteris hirsuta
GTTTAACTTGGGGGGAAAGGGTATCTCTGTGTTTTTCCCACAGAATGCACAAGACCCCTACCACTAAACATTCCAGTGCCTCAACTTTATACTCCAAGATACTTAGCCCCCTGGCTGCCCCAAGAAGCCACTGGCAGCCTGTCTCTAGTCTCCCAGCTGCATCCCAGCCCCTGAAGGACAAAACCCCGTGGACTCAATGCTTCCTGCGTCTCCTGGCTGCTAAAGAAGCTCCAAAACCGCCACATCGCCAGGTCCGCTCACACCACTAGGACCCCTACTTTAGGTCGGGTCAAAACACTCACCATCCAAACGAAAAGGACTGTTACATAGCACGAGACTAAAACTCTTTTTACTATATTTATTATCCTATTTACTGTCTTTAGGAAAATCTCATCAATTTATAGCTTGTTCTATTTAATTAATAAAAGGGCATTCTCTGGCAATTAGGGTGCCAGATACTAGCCAGTAGCAATACTACTATCTCAAAATTCTCCCTACATTGTCTATAATTCTCTATAATTTTAATAAATATAAAATACAATACTTCATACAATATAAATTTCAGATTTATTCCTATGATTTACAGTTAAAAATTTAGGAGTTAATCTAATGTTATAATCTAATTATTAATCTGATCCTCAAAAATATCTTTTGAGGAAAAACCCAAAACTTAAGTAGGGAATATAATTAATATAGCATATAAAGATATTTTCTAAAATATCATACAATTTATTCATTATGATTTTTAAAACATAATGTGTTAATCATAGACCAGATTACTAAAATCTTGTTTATGTCCCAAAATTATATAGAATAATATCTATGATATTATTCAATACTAGGTATCTACCATGACAGCTTTTCCCAGATACATATATAAATCCAATATCTGCTAATCAACTTTGCCAGGGCTAAAATATTTTTTAATAATAAATAAAAATAAAACATAGACATGGGTCTTATATGCAAAACTGATCACTTTGCATAAAACACCCACATTGTTCTTAAAATCTATAACTAATCTCTCAAGAAAAACTGGCCATTTTCAGAGAGAATCAATTAATTATATAAAATTACTAAATCCCTTGGCATTTATTCATCTTTCACCAAAATTCCTTACAAACTTTAAACCCTTTTTAATAAAAGAAAAAGGAGGGAGAAGGTCAGAATATCTCCCCCAAAAATGTAAACACGATTTTTTACAATTAAAAAAAAATTTTTTGATTCACAATATTAGTTCAAGCAATCACCCCATACAATTCAAGCCCCTTGGCCCACACCTTAGCTAGGAAGAGAAGGGTCTGTTTCTGTTTTTTTCCACAGAAAAATCTTTGAAACTGCTGACAAGAAAAACAAAGCCATGTGACAGAGGAAAGACTTCCCTGGCAGCGACCTAATTTCTCATCATCAAAAGGGAATCTACTAATCCAGAATTCTCCAAGCTGCCCATCAACTACCCCAAAGCAAAACTCTAGCCAATACCCTTAAAGAAATATCCAACATCAACTATTTTCTCTACCAATCTAAAAGGATAATTTAATAAATTGCATTTTGAGATTGCTTTAACAAAAGGAGGTATCAAAAAACCCTCCATGACAATTTCAACTGACTTTACCCCAAAATTTGATTTAATAATTTTAATCTGAAAATATGGGTCTTCATAGCCACTGGCTGTTTGCTAATTATATTAATAATCTGTATACTTTGCTACATGTATAAATTATTCTCCCAAGGTTGTGGAAGGGACCAGCAAGTAGCAAATCTTATTAAGTCAATCCAGCTTCTAAATTCTCATAAGAAAAACAAAGGGAGATATAAAAATTCTTTTCACACGCATGGAGGAATCGTAGCCCCGGGAATCACGCGTGTCTGAGCTCAGCTCCGCGTAAAGAACTACTCCCATGTAGGCCGGCGTAATCCATGCCCATGGAAAAAGATTTCTTAAGAAAAAAGGGGGAGATGTGGGAATTCTTTCCACACGCATGAAAACACGTAAGTCCCGGGAATCACGCGTGTTAGAGCTCCGCTCCGTGTGAGGAAAAATCATTCCTGTGTGGACAAGCATGGATCACGTCAGTGGAAAAGGAATTCTCTAATGGGAATTTGGCAAAAATGTATCTCAAGAAATTCTCTGACTTGCTGAGTCTCTCCTCCCCGAAGCCAAGAAGCTTAAGTTAATGAATCCCTGTCTCAATGTTTTATGGTCCTAAGAGTTAACAGCCCTAGTTAGCTTACCCTCAATTTACTTGTCTCCTGTTTAATGTATACCCCGGTCCTGTCTGCCACCGGACCTGAATTTACAACCTAATGCTCTGTACCCTAAATGTTTACCTTACTGAATAAACCTACCCCTTATCTATTCCCTTCCCATATATCCTCATGACCTAACTGAAAACCCCTGTTCTGCATAAGTCCGTGAATAATCAATCCAATGTAAATGTGTCCTAAAGCTTCTAATAAAAAGCCCAGCTGAGCTACGCCTGGGGCCTTTTTCCTAAGATAAAGGAAATAGTCCCATGGCTCCGGACTCTTTTCTCCCAGCGTGTCTTGGTGTGAGATTCTTTTATGCATCGGATTACGGTCACCCACAGATTTTGCCAGATGAAATCCCAGTGACACACCAATTCAAAAGAACCTATGCACCCCAATGTTCAAAGCAGCTCTATTTACTATAGCCAAGTGCTGGAAACAACCTAAGAGCACATCAGTAAATGAGAGGATAAAAAAAAGACTGTGGTACATTTACACAATGGAATAACATGCTGCAGAAAGAAAGAAGGAGCTCCTACCTTTCACAACAGCATGGATGGAACTAGAGAGTATCATGCTAAGTGAAATAAGCAAGTTGGTAAAAGACAAATACCATATGATCTCACCTATAAATGGAACCTTAATGAAAAAGATTAACTAATGAGCAAAATAGAACCAGAGGCATGGAACATGGAATAGACTGACAGAGACCAGAGGAGTGGGGGGAGAGGGATAAGGATGGAAAGAAGGGGAAAGGGATTAGTCAAGGAACATTCATGAACAACTCATGGACATGAACAACAGGGTGAGGAATGACAGTGGCATCCAGGGGTGGGCTGGGTGGAGGTGGGCAAAGGGGGAAAAATTAGGATAACTGTAATATAATAACAATAAAATATTTAAAAAATAAAAAATAGACTATATAAAGTGGGTAGTAATACATTTCTCCTTTTATAGAATAATAAACTAAGGAACAGGATCATTAAGGAATGTGTCTAGAGTCAATCATATTATCTAAAACTATGAAAGTGGCCCTATAAATAAAACAGAATTGTAAAAAATTGCCACTAAGAAGTGGCAAGGCAAGGGTGAATTTGGAGATGGTTGCTTTTCATTAGTAACTCTTGTCTTCTATGAGTGTGTGTGTGTGTGTGTGTGTGTGTGTGTGTATGTCTGTGTATGATAACAGTGTTCATATCCTGTTCCAGGGCACCTGACCTAACTCTTCTCTGAGAGGGGTCTTGAATCCAAGCTCCTTACATATGGAGGTGGAAGAAGGTTTATAGAAGACAATTCTTGTGGATGAATATGATATGTGTAAGCAGTTAAGGGTAAGTGTGCCTCCTCTCCTTTCAGTCTCTCTCCCTTGTGCCAGCTGAATGGAGAGGACCCACACAGCCCATAGGAGAGAGGAATGAATTCTAGATGCAAAGAGTCCTTACATGACTATGCAGGACAGAGTAGTACATCCATACATATGTTCTCCACCAGTCCATACTGGATTGTGATATGACCAAGAAATAAATTCTGACTGTATTAAACAACTGAAATTGTAGAGCCATCTGTTAGAGCAGTGCACCTACCTGACTAATGCAGAAATTGCCAGTTATATCCCAGTCTCCCTTTCTTCTGTAGTGGAGGGTGGCAAACTGCAGTCCCTTAGCCAAATGTAGACCAAAGCCTATTTTTAGATTGGCCTATGAACTAAGAATGTTTTTACATTTTTAAAGAGTTGGAAGAAGATAAAGGAAGAGATGACAAAATAGGAGGAAGGAATGGAGCGAAGTTGTGTGGGGAAGTAGAAAGAAAAGTAATGCAGATTTTGTTTGTGGTCCACAAAACCTGAAATATTTCCTATCTTTCCCTTCATAGAAACAATTCACTAACCCCACTTCTATAGTATTTCTTAGCCCCATTTACAACTAAGATCATGAAGTGTAGCATTTGGACAACACTAAAGCAGAATGGTCAGGAGGCAGTTTCTGGTCATCTTTCTTTTTATTTATTTTTTTATCCTCACCCAAGGACATTATTTTTGTGTTGCTTTTTTAGAGAGAGAGGAAGGGAGAGAGAAACATGGATGTGAGAGAAGCATTGATTGATTGCTTCCCATATGCACCTGGACCAGGGCGTCGGACCATAACCTAGGTATGTGCCCTGAACTAGAATCAAACCTGCAATCTTTCAGTTATGGGACAATGCTCCAACAAACTGAGCCACATCCTCCAGGGAAGCTTCTGGTCATCTTTGTTGAAAATAGCTGACATGCATCATAGCTCTACCTTTTTCTTTGCCTCTTTTTCTTCCTTCCCACCGCAGATAAAAAGCTTGTGTCCCTGGGGGGTTTGTAGAGTAAAGTTGACATATTTATCCTGGACTATCAGAATTCTAAGTTTTATGTGAGTGAGATATACATTTCTATCTTGATTTACCACTGTTATTTTAGGTCTTTGCTTCTCCCAGGTAAATCTATTGCTAACCGATATGTAACTATATTACTATGATTTTTTTTTAAATTTTACTTTATTGTTGTTCAATTACAGTTGTCTGCATACTCTCCCCTCTCCTCCCCCTCCAATCCCACCTCCCTTCCCTGCCTCCCTCCCCACTCTTAGTTCTGTCCATGTGTCCTCTATAGTGATTCCTTAAAACCCTCCTCCCCATTGTCCCCTCCCCCCTCCCCCCTGGCTATTGTTAGATTGTTCTTAATTTCAATGTCTCTGGTTAAGTTTTGCTTGCTTTTTGCTTTTGTTGATTATGTTCCGGTTAAAGGTGAGATCATATGGTATTTGTTCCTCACCACCTGGCTTACTTCACTTAGCATAATGCTCTCCAGTTCCATCCATGCTGTTGCAAAGGGTATAAGCTCCTTCTTCCTCTCTGCTGCATAGAATTCCATTGTGTAAATGTACCATAGTTTCTTGATCCACTCATTTGTAGATGGGCACTTAGGTTGTTTCCGGCACTTAGGTTGTTTCCAGCACTTAGCTATTGTGAATTGTGTTGCTATGAACATTGGAGTGCATAGGTTCTTTTGAATTGGTGTTTCAGGGTTCTTAGGGTATAATTCCAGAAGTGGAATTGCTGGGTCAAAAGACAGTTCCATTTTTATTTTTCTATTGTTACCTGATATTTTCTTATCTATTTCCTTTTGACTGCTACCCCAGGAAATGCTAATGTTCTAATAACAATAACAGGAAATATGTCTATCTTTGTATCTTATAGTAGATGCTCAATAAATGTTTGTTAAATAAATTTTTCCTACACACCACTTATGCCTCACTATCACATTACTATTAAGAGATTCCTTAAAGACAAAGAACTAATTGAATGTGTTTTGCATCTCAGTGGAACACAATAAATACTTATTGAATCAGTGAGGTTGATTGAGATATGCTGGAATCCTCATAACATAATAACATCTTTTCTAATTGCCATCTTTGACATCTTTTTTACATATCTTCTATGTAATTGTGGAAACAAACACAGGCCTGCGTTGCCCTGTCAAGTAGAGCAAATGCTATTTATACCCCCACAAATGGGAGAGAAAGAAAGCTTTAAAAAATTCAAATGTGCTCTTTAAACATTTACCATGTTATTTGTATATATGTGAATGAAGATTTCAGGCTGAGTTTTTTTATCTTAAAATTAGAAATTCATTAAGTAGGTTGGATTTATTTCAAAGAAAAATGGCATGACTTTTTGAGTGGTTCAAAACAAAGAATAATCTATTAAAAACCTAGAATCTAAAGGATGCATAGAAAAAAATTGATTTTCATGTTATACAATCACAGAATCTGAGAAAAGTAATTCAAGCATTGGTATAAATAGATGTTAAACATTGGAACCAATTTTGTAGAAATCCAAAAAATGTGTGCAAGTAGCTGCAATGAAATTCAGAAAAATAATCTACCTGTGGTTTTGCTAAAAACCCAAATCAGTGGAGGTCCTAGAAACTAGATGGATGAAGGAGCCAGAATGCAAAGTGTAGTTGATTTGGCAGGTTTGGATGCCAAATAGAGCCCCAGCCTGCACCTCTTTGTATGCCCATAAACTTTGACACAGTTTACCACGTCAGCTAAGAGGGACTTTTGAGAGGAGAGTCGTGATGGAGAGAAAATAGAAACAAAGTCAGCCTGGACCGCACTTGTCTAGGGCAAGGTCATGAGACTCTGCTTTCTCCAGGCACTAGATTCACTTGCATGTCACATGATATAAGATTTCTTCAATACCTAAGCAACAGAGTGAAAAGAAAGACAAATCATCTTCAAGTGGATGTACTTATTTTCATTAAACAAGCATAAATATGGTGATGAAAGCCAGATAATATTCATAATTTTAAAGATCCACAATGTTCCTTCTTCCCAAAATCTAAGTATGCATCCCCTTTCTATATAGTTATGACTTTACCTTAAGTGAAAGTAATAGTGGCAGCTGAATGAACTCTTCAGAAAAGTCTAGAACCATTTTCCAGATAAAGATAGACATAAGATGAGTAAGACGTTTAAGATCAGCAAGAATTAAAAGAGTGTCCACTTTCTGCCAGGTATGGTGAATAAAACATAGTGAATAAGATACAATGCCCAGACCCCAGTGGGATGAGGAAATGTTTCTGTCTGCATTTAGTGAGAGACTAGACATAAAAGCACTTAACTGGGGAAAAGCACTAGACAAGAAAAGACATGACTGAGAACTATATGAGAAGAAATACTGGCTTGACTGGTGTGGCTCAGTGGATTGAGTGCCAGCCTGTGAACCAAAGGGTCTCCAGTTCAATTCCCAGTCAGGGCATATGCCTAGGTTGCAGGCCAGGTCCCCAGTTTGGAGTGCATGAGAGACAACCAACCACACAATGATGTTTCTCTCTCTCCCTTTCTCCCTCCCTTCCCCCTCTCTAAAAATAAGTAAATAAATACATAAATTTCAAGAAAACTAATAGCTGAGTAACCAGCTATGTCACGGGCACAATGCTAATAAGATACATTGCTTCCCACTCACAAGTATTCTGAGTTAGATGAATGTTATACCAGTTTACATATGGCAAGCTGAAGCTCAGAGTGGAATGAAATAACCAAGTTATGACCTCTCAAACATTATGGTGGATTCAGGATTCATCCAGTCCAGTCTGATTCTAAACTGATGTTCTTTCCACTGTTTTACACTGTGCTCCCCAAAATACACATAAGACAAGTGACCTGGCTTCAAGAGTTTTGTCACCCATTAACAGGAGTAAGATGTGCACATAAATGCCCATATCATAAGATAGAATTGTAGGCTAAAAGACAAGTAGAACATGCCAATGTGGGAGAGGTCTTAGCTGACAATAAGAATAGCATTTATTGAGCATTTAATGATATACTTCACATTGTTCTAAGCACTTCACATACTTTTGCCTAAATTTCTAAAGGTATAAAATAAGAATAATCTTTCTTAGATGTAAATTAATTATTTAAAAGTCACCATAAATAATGTCATGCCCTGCTTCAAATAATATTTTTAAGCCACTAAAAATCCCTTGGGGAAAACAAATAAGGATACTAGAGGCTGAGAGGAGATAAAGAAAAAATAGAAGGTATTGCCTTTGCTGCGAGAGTTTCTAAATAGAAACACTCTCACAGATACACATAAAAATTAGGAATACCTAGGAATTAACATGTAGAAACTATTTATATAAATATTAATGAGAGACAAATTAGATATATTTTGATGGAAATAAGGGTTTTGACCAGGTAATTTAAAGCATTTGGCAGAGAAGAATGGGAAGATAATCATAGGTATGGGAAATAGACTAAAACTGTAAACAAATAAGAGAAGGAAAGATCAACTATAACAAGATAATTAGTGTAACTCAGCTAGCTTAATGCTCTACCAAAAGGGAATAGAATGCCCAGGGAATGTCACTTTCTGTCTCTTTCTTCACTCCTGCTTTAGTGAAGACTCTTAGTCACAGGAAATAAAAAATACAACTCCATCTACTTTAAGCCAAACAGGACTTTTTATCAGCCTGTGATGTAGCTGTTGAGTCCAGAAGACATTTCTTCATTTCTCAACCATTTTCCTCTGGGTTTCCATCTCAGGCAGGACCACTCCACCTGTTACATGCCTCCAAATTCAGGCTTTCACTCTCCCATCCTCGAATTCAGCACAAAAGGGACAACCCACCTTTTCAAAAGAATAACTGTCCTATATTTGGTTCTCACCAGCTGGAATTGGGTTATATGTTCAACCACCGAAAAGGCTTTAGATTTAACTCTAAATGAAGTGGGGAGCCAACAGAGGCTTTTGAGAAGTGGCATGATCTGACTTAGTTTCACAGTTTGCAGGTGGGACCTGTAAGTCCCGTCAAAGGCTCTGCCCACAGTCTGAGCTGTAATGGTAATCTGGACAAGGGTCATGGAAGTGGGGGTTGTGAGAAGTGGTCAGATCCATGAAACAGTGTTTTGACAGAAGTGCGAAGATAATTTCTTGAGTGATTGTATGTGGTATACAAGATAAGAGTCAAGGATAATATTTTACACTCGAGTAACTGAAAGGGTGGATTACCTTTAACTGAGATGGAGAAGGTGGCTTTTCTATTAGAGAAAGTCAATCTGTCAGACACCCTAGTGAAAAATCTTAAACAGGCAATGGATATACTGTGTCTGAATTCATAAGAGATGTCTGAGCTGTGGATATAACAATATAAAAGAAAGGAGATAAGTGCTGAGGATTGAGCCCTGAAGTCCTCTAATATTACTTGGTGAGAAAGAGGAAGAATAAACAAAGGAAACTGAGAAAAGTTGTCAGTGAGATAGGAGGAAATTCAAGGTTGTGGTGTCCCTGATGCCCCATGAAAAGTACACAACAAGGAAGAGAGAGGGATAAACAATGTCCAACTTCAGAGGGGCTAAGACAAATGTCACTACGCAGCCCACCTCTACCATTGGCAGTGCTTGGGGCAAGAGCACAAACACAAGCTCCCTGTATATCTAAATATTGGAAAGTTATAAATCAATTTCAAAGGCCATTAACTAAAATACATTCCATTCTCCTGCAATAAGAACCTATAAGAGCCTGTAAGTCCATGTTCAAATCATAAATTTTCAGATTCCTCAGGGCTCTAGAGAGAACTCAGCAATAAAGGGCTAGCTGGCCCGCCCCTTCTCTGCTCACCAGGGCTTTTTCCCACACTGTGAGGAATCTTGCATGCACAGACATCCCAGCCTACCCTTAGACTTAGAAAAGACCTAGGCTCTCCTCTACCTGTGCCTACCTTCTTCTCTCCTCCACAGCAAAAAGTCCACAGGGCCAAAATGGCATTCCCATCTGAAGCCAGCACCCTCTCCTCTAGACCATGCTCCAAACTGGGCCCACGGAATTTTATGCCTGATGACTCTGAACTTGCCTCCAAGGCTTTGGTGGGCTTCCTGCCCAGGGTAGCCAAAAAAAAAAAACAGCTGTTTGCAGGAATACAAGCAGAATGAAAATATATGTGCTAGAATATCCATATTTGTAGATGATGACAGTAGATATCACTTAAAAAAGAGAGATATAAAGCTAAACTGAAAATGACGGTGTAGGGAAATCCAGAACTCTGTTCATTCTCAAAAACAACGAATGAGCTGGGGGGAAATGGTTAGAATATACTTCTACAGAACTGTAGAATCCAGTTAAACTTAATAGAGGAAACTGGGTGATATAAGAAGCTGCTGCTTTGTAGGAAGAGAGCACTGTGACTGTAGATCAGTGGTGACTGTGAGCAAAGCAGCCCACAATGCTGGTGCAGGTTGCTAGCTTCAGAGGGGGTGGTACAGACATTATCTCAAGGAAGTAAGAGTGTCCATTTAGACCTATCAGGTAGTTTCCTGAGGGCTAGCACCAGGCTTGCCTTTGTTTCACGTGATGTGGAGAATTCCTAGGTCTGGGGCAGTTTCCCAGATAGCTTTTGCTGAAAGTATTTAAAATCACAAATACTAGAGGCCTCAGCAGCTGGAGACAAGAAATAAGTTAGGACAAACAACAGTCAGAATGACAAGCATGGGAAGAAAGTGGTTTGAAAAAAAATAAGTATGGGAATAAGGGCCTTTGTGTATACCAGGGAATCAGAACCACACGCATGCTCACAAGGTTGGATGCACACTCAGGAAAGGCCAGAAAAGATCCTAAGATTTTACTTCTGACTGAACTTTATATAAGAAGGAAGTGAAGGCTAAGGCAGTGTTGTAAATAGCCTGCTAATTACTAAAGGAGTGTCCCAACAGAGAGCCAATCTAAAAAGAGTAGGAGGGTATTTATGTCTTGGCCTGTCTTTTTCTTTGTTTTGTTTTGTTTTCCCCCTTTTTTGGCTTTAGGTGTTTAATAAAACTGTCAAAACACTAGCTGACTAGTAAGTTAACAGAACACAGACTTCAGTGGCCACTCATACAAATACAGACCTAAAAAATGGTTCAGAAAAGTCACTAAACAAGTCAATAGCAACTCAAAACAAAGAGCAACAATTAAATCTCATGGAGGGGAGAAAATCTGATTTATAATGTTGACACATTATAATATTTGAAATGTACAGTTTTCAACAAAATTTAAAAGGCATGCAAAGAAACAAAACAGTATGGTCAATACACAGGGGAGAACTAAAAATGAGAAGAAACTGTTACTGAGGGAGCCCAAGCATGAGACCTACTAGATAAGAACTTTTCTGTTTTTTTTAATTTGCAGTAAGAACACTCAACATGAGATCTACACATTATTGTTAATTACAGGAACAATGTTATACTGAAGAATTCTAGGATTTATTCATCTTGATTAATGTAGCTTCCTCTTCCTCTCCCACTCTTAACTCCTGGCAACCTGCTTTCTACTCTCTGTTTTTATGAATTTGACTTAGATACCTCACATAAGTGGAACCATGCAGTATTTGTCCTTCAGTGTCTGGCTTACTCCACTTAGCATCCTATCATCCAGGTTCATCAGTGTTGTCTCATATAGTAGGATCTCCTTTTTTTTAATGCTGAATAATATTTCATCATGTGAATACACTGCATTTTCTTTATCCATTCATCCGATAATGAACATTTAGGTTGTTTTCATATCTTAGTTATTGTGAACAATGTTGCAATTAATATGGGAGTTTGTATATCACTTAGGCATCATAATTTCAAGTCTTTTGGATACATACACCCAGAAATGGAACTGCTTAACTATGGTAGTTCTAC